>PVIR01006729.1:0-64761 GCA_004026965.1 Petromus typicus | reverse complement strand
GGGTGTGGAGACCCACACCCAGCAGCAACCAGTACCACATACCACAGTGCCGGGCGTGGTGGCTCACGCCTGTAATCCCAGCACTCGGGAGGCAGAGGCAGGAGGATTGTGATGTGAGTTTGAGGCTGAGCTCAGGGCCAGCCTGAACCACAAAGCGAGACCCTGTCTCAAAAAACCTAAAAAAAAAAAAAAGAAATTAATATAGGAATATAGACACCAAACAATGGCTAGGATATAATAGGTAAAGGTTTGATGGTGAATGGTGAATTTATGTTTGTCTTACAGGGATTTAATTTCATTTGACATTTTACACAGAGCAGTGAATATTTCAGTGGCTCATTTAAAAAAATTGCACAGCTTCAGTATTATCACAACTGCACAAGGAGTAATAATAACTGCTGCCGTGTACTGAGCTCCTAGCATGTGCCAGGAACTGAGATAAATGCAGTCGGATTCAGCCAAGAGAACAGTGGTGCTGTGTTTTTTTTTTTTTTTTTTAGGTTTTTTTGAGACAGGGTCTCGCTTTGTGGTTCAGGCTGGCCCTCAGCTCAGCCTCAAACTCACATCACAGCAATCCTCCTGCCTCTGCCTCCCGAGTGCTGGGATTACAGGCATGAGCCACCACGCCCGGCACTGTGGTATGTGGTACTGGTTGCCGCTGGGTGTGGGTCTCCACACCCAGTATTGTTATGTGGTTACCGGGGAATCGAACCCGGGTCCTTGCGCTTGCAAGACAGGCGCCGGAACCACTGAGCTAACTCCCCGGCCCAGTGGTGCTGTGTTTTAAGATTATAAAATCGTAAAGCTAAATAATTACAGATCCCACATAGGAGATTTCGTATAGGTTAATGAAAAAAACCTTGCTTTACTTGAATGATGCATTCAAACTTAATAATAAACCAAATTAAACCAAGGACAATTTTTTTTAAATTTTTTTTTTTAGGTTTTTTGAGACAGGGTCTCGCTTTTGTGGTTCAGGCTGGCCCTGAGCTCAGCCTCAAACTCACATCACAATCCTCCTGACTCTGCCTCCCGAGTGCTGGGATTACAGGCATGAGTCACCACACCCGGCACTGTGGTATGTGGTACTGGTTGCTGCTGGGTGTGGGTCTCCACACCCAGTATTGTTATGTGGTTACCGGGGAATCGAACCCGGGCCCTTGCACTTGCAAGACAGGCGCCGGAACCACTGAGCTAACTCCCCGGCCCAAACCAAGGACAATTTAAGCACGTACTGGCAATCATTTTGTTAGTAGAAAAAGAATTATTCTGTGGTAGTGGGGAGTAACCAGTTCAAGAACAGTGCAAAATGTCAGTAGTGTCTTTATAATTGTGATTAAATTTGGGTGAAAGAGCACATGTTGTGAATACATTCTTCCATTTGTTTAGTGTCCTATCCAGGGCCAAATAGGCCACTAATGAATCTCTTTTAAAGACTTCAAATTTAAAAATCTATTACCATTTTTAGGTGTGGAAAGATTTAAGTGCAGTACAAGGAGATCAGAATCCTGTACGTGAGTTCTTTTTCCTTTAGAGGATCTGCTATAGTTAGGCTGACAAATACTATTACATCTTTAATACCAGAGTTATCCAAACTAACTGCCAATTTGACTGTGACCCTAACTTTAATGAGGACCTTCTGAGTGCAAAGGGAGACACAGCATTAGGAAGTCATGGTTCATTTTCCTCCATGCTCATGCTGTGTTGTGCTGGAGCCTTCTACACTCTTCCCGCTCTGTTTGTATCAGAGTAGTTTATAAGTAGGGTATTTAAAATTCACTCCCTTTCTTGTTAATATCTTCAGTTATTAATGATTTTTTTTTCCTAATATGGTTCTTAAATACACTTCCTTAGTTCATTTAGGCTGCTGTAATAAAATAGCATAAAGTGGGTAGTTTTTAAACAACTCATGCCTGTAATCCCAGCATTGGGGAGGCAGAGGCAGGAGGATTGCTGCCTGCAGAGGCAGGAGTTCAAGGTTGAGCTCTGGGCCAGCCTGAACTATAAAGTGAGACCCTGTCTCAAAAAAATAAAAAAAATGAAAAGGTCACTGGGAAATTCTTTAGAATTGACTTTATATTAAACTATAGAGCAGATGTTGCAAAAATAGAAATTAGGAACACCTAAGAAAACACTATCATCTAGTTTTTTTTTTGTACCAGGGATTGAACTCCGGGCCTTGCACTGTCAAGGCAGGTGTGGTGCCACTGAGCTAAATCCCTGGCCCTCATCTAGACATTTGTTTTCAGTCCAAGAGGAAAACTAAAATGAAACTGCATAATATCTAACAAATAATAATTAAAATACTATATATTTATGGGATAGAGCTTGAAGTTTTTATAGACAATTGTACATAGTTTTACAGAATTATAAAGAATAATTGTTAAAAATTTCCACCTAATAAAGATTCTTTTAAAAGGAACCCACATTAGGGCTGGGGATTTGGCACAGTGGCACTGTGCCTGCCTCACAAGCGTAGGGTCCTGAGTACGATCCCTGGTACTGGGGGGATAAAGGAACCCACATTAAAGAAATAATGGATGATTTTTTACACTGTTGATACATTTATCTCAGCTTAAAAAGTCAGCATTTTATCTAAAGAAAGAAACTCTAGTAATATGCTTGTTTAAATTAGGACCTGACAAAAACAGCAACTGTTATGTCTTTGGAGATAGCAGCCAACAGAATTAGGAATAGGAAGTAGAAATATAAAAAAACAGAAGTTTAGTCAGGCATAGCAGCCATTTCCTGTAGTCCTAGCTACTTGACTTTTTGTCTTGGTACAGGGGATCAAACTCAGGACTTTGCTTTTGTGAGGCAGGCACCAGGATCACAGAGCTAAATCCCTGGCCCTCTTGTAGTCCCATCTACTTGAAAGGCTGGCATGAGAGAATAATTTGAGACCAGGATACCAGCCTGGGCAACATAATGAGAGTGTCTTTAAAAAAATATAGAAGTGGCCGGGGAGTTAGCTCAGTGGTTCCGGCGCCTGTCTTGCAAGCACAAGGACTCGGGTTCAATCCCCAGTAACCACATACCATACTGGGCGTGGAGACTCATGCCCAGCAGCAATCAGTACCACATACCACAGTGCCGAGCATGGTGGCTCACGCCTGTAATCCCAGCACTCAGGAGGCAGAGGCAGGAGGATTGCTGTGATGTGAGTTGGAGGCTGAGCTCAGGGCCAGCCTAAACCACAAAGCGAGACCCTGTCTAAAAACAAACAAACAAACAAATATATATATATATATGTGTGTGTGTGTGTGTGTGTGTGTGTGTAAAACTGTAGAGTATTACTTTCTGATATTTTTATTTAACTGGTAAGCCAAGAGAACCAACTAAAAACAGCCTTAGCATTGAGATAATTCAGGAAAGTAGAAAGGTGCAGAGTTAATACTTTTCCACAGAGTGGAAATCAGTAATACTTATATGTAAAAATTTGGATTTGTTAAGAGATAATAAAGATAACATAATTGCAATAGCAACAAACAGAAAAATACAGAAATTTAACAGGAAAAATGTAAGATATATAAATGTTTTACTTTAAATAATCAAATTTATTGGCATGAAGTTATCAGTAACATTTTCTTATCCTTTTATTTAAGGTAGCTCATTGAGATGAAATGCACATATGATAAAACCCATCCTTTTAAAAGTGTGTAGGTTAGTGGCACTAAGTGTACTCAAAATTGTGTAACCATCACCATAATCTTGGCATTTTCTTCACTCACAAAGGAAGCCCAGTACCCATTAGCAGTCACCTTCCCAGAGATGTATGGTTTTCCAGACTCTCAATTTTGTTCCATGCATCTTTATGTCTATTCTTTTTTTGTTTTTATTTTTTTTGAGACGGGATCTTGCTGTAGTTCATGCTTACCCTGAGCTTACTATGTAGCCCAGGTGAGTCTTGAACTCACAGCAATCCTCCTGCCTCTGCCTCCCCAGTTCTGGGATAACAGGTATGAGCCACAACGCCTGGCATTGTGGTATGTGGTACTGATTGCTGGTGGGCATGAGTCTCCATGCCCAGCATTGTGGTATGTGGCTACCAGAGATCGAACTAGGGACCTTGTGCTTTCAAGGCAGATGCTGAAACCACTGAGCTAAATCCCTGGCTCATATCCTTATTATCTTATTAATGTAAGTAGGCTCTGTAGTAGTGAAACTTCCATCTTTTCTGATGTTGGTAATAGTAACTTTGTTTCTTCTTGATGTATATATACATATATGTGTGGTATACATACATATGTGTATGTTTGTGTGTATATATGTACATACATATATAATACATATATATGTACCTGTAGGTAATATAAAAGATAACTAAAAATATGGTGAATGTTTAAATTTCTCAAAAATTTATACAATAAAAAACACATTGCCATTAATCCCCCTCAGAACACTCCCTCTCACTTTGAACACACTTATCCCATCATTCTTGCCACACTGTGAAACAGTTCTCAATGTCCTCTTTCATGTTTTTATGAGATGTAATTAAAAATGTTTGAGCATTACTGCCAACTGTTACCCAAAGAAAAGGAAGACCTGTAAAAATATGCTGTATCCTCATCCTTCTTGTTTGCTAGTTCTGACACTGCAATTTCTGGCTCTTCTTCAAAATCAAAATAATCATGAAAGGCAAACATTTTGAATTGATTCAGCATATCAAGACAGCCACGACAGTAAACACTCATGAAAGAGGACATCCAGAACTGCTTCATAAAGTAGCAGAGATGGTGAGAGAAATGTGTCTGAAGCAAGTGGGAATACTTTGAGGAGAATTAATTGCAGTGTGCCAGTTGTACTGCAGTATATGTCTTATGCTACATTATATACACACAGACACAATAGATGGCATGTGATAGAATACACCAAGTATTTGGTAACACTGGTTACCTCTGGAGAGGGGCCTTAAATGGTAAGTCAGGGGTTAGTGGGAGGGAAACTTCACTGATTCTTTTTATTTTTTTTCCACATTTTAATTTTTGTATTATGTGACTGTATTCTTTTCAAAAAAATTTTTTAAAGTGCTGACTTGAGGAAGACCATGTCTATGTTTAGAGGCCTGAGGCTTTTTTTTTCTTTTTTTTTTGAGACAGGGTCTCGCTTTGTGGTTCAGGCTGGCCCTGAACTCAGCCTCCAGCTCACATCACAGCAATCCTCCTGCCTCTGCCTCCCGAGTGCTGGGATTACAGGTGTGAGCCACCACGCCTGGCACTGTGGTATGTGGTACTGGTTGCTGCTGGGGTGAGTCTCCACGCCCAGTATTGTTATGTGATTACCGGGATCGAACCCGGGTCCTTGCGCTTGCAAGACAGGCTCTGGAACCACTGAGCTGTATTCCCGGCTCCTGAGGCTTTTTTTTTCAAAGGCAGAGTTCAAGGCTGGGGATTTGGTTCTGTCGTGCCATGCCTGCTTCCCAACTGCAAGGTTCTGAGTTCAATCCCTGGTATCCAAAAAAAAAGGGAAAGACAGAGTCTTGCTGTGTATTCCAGACTGGCCTAGAACTCACCACGGAGTCCAGGCTGGCCTTAAACTTATGGCAGTCTTGCCTAAGTCTTCCCTGAGATTACATATGCACTACCACGTCCAACTCAAGGCCTGAGGTTCTTAACTTTGGCTCATTATTTTCTTCCTCTGGTCACTTTTCCTCTTTCCCTTTGTAAATCCTTCTCAATCAGTCTGGTTAAGGATCTGCAAAAGTTTGAGGGTGAAAGGTTCTGATACTGTTTCACTGACTGGATGATAAGAGTTTTTTTTCTCCGATCTTCTACAGAACAACACGCTGGTTGGTCTCAGTCTGTCCTTGAGGAAGACACATCTGAGCTTGAGCCTGTCTTCCCCAGGTAAACTCTCTTCAGTCTTTAGTTTAGCCCCTGCCTACGTGTAAGTGTGTGAGAGAGATTCTCTTTGGTCATCTAGGGGCTTTTGTGTAGGGAGCACTTTTATTATTTTTTTTAATTTTTTGAGACAGGGTCTCGCTTTGTAGTTCAGGCTGGCCCTGAGCTCACCCTCAAACTCACATCACAGCAATCCTCCTGCCTCTGCCTCCCGAGTGCTGGTATTACAGGTGTGAGCCACCATGCCTGGCACTGTGGTATGAGACTGATTGCTGCTAGGCCTGAGTCTCCATGGCCAGTATTGTATGTGGTTATTGGGGAATCAAACCTGGGTCCTTGTGCTTGCAAGACAGGCGCCGGAACCACTGAGCTAAATCCCCGGCCCCGGTAGCACTTTTATAAATGAAGTTTATATGGGGCATAGAAGTATGCAGAAGCTGGGGTGACATATTCATGTTCTTGCAGACAGAAAGCCCATTTACTTCTTCCTTGGGGGGTACAACCTCACAGCAAGCTTGCTGGTCACAGAAGGACACGTTGCGTCTACTTTACCAGGTGGAGAATGGGAATGAATAGTGTCAGGGGTCCCATAGCTATGTGTCTGTTTCTAGTCTGATTTCAGCTAAGACTGCCAGCTTCTCACCAACATGGGAAAATTTGCTGAGACTGAGTTATTTGGCAATATCTCATTAAAAAGAAAAACTTAATAAAACTTATAGAAAAAGTGAGTAGGGGAAAATGTAATTTTTGTTGATTGATATCTCCCCCTCTATGCTCTAGGACTATAGGTACCATCCAGCACTGCCTCCATCTGACATCAGTATATACCCATTTCCTGCCCCAGCATGGCCGCCCAGAGGTCACCACGATGCCTTTAGGTCTTGGAATGACAGTGGATTACATCTTTTTCTCAGCTGAGTCCTGTGAGATTGGAAACAGAACTGGTAAGCTTGGTGGATCTCAGTTTCTGAGACGAGCTGATAGTAGGTGAAGTATTTGATGCTGTGGCCTGGGCTGTGGGACCTGACCTGGGACTGGTTGTCATTATTCTCCCTCTCTTTACCTTTCAAACATCAGAGAGGTAGGGGGGACAGTTACTGTCTGTCCATCGGTGTTCTGGAGGAAAGAATAGAGTCCCAGGAGGTAATTCAATTTGTTTGGGGGACACCAGTCAGTGCATTTGAAGGTTAGCGGTCTCTTTCTTCGCTCCAGACCAGCAGTCAATGAACAGTTTACCACTCATGGATATTCTCATGAGGGTCTTTGAGAAAGTATATGAGCCTGGGAGTGGGGTTAGGGCAGCCACTGGGATGTGGTATAAAAGATGTGTTTCCCAGAAGGCCTGCCTCGCATGCTGGGCTGTGTGACAAGGGCTCTTCTGCCCATTGGCTTCTGCTTTGTGCCCCAGATGACAGGCTGATTCGAGATGGAACTCTCAAGCTGCTGGGCCGCCTCTCCCTCCTCTCTGAAGAGATTCTCTGGGCTGCCAATGGCTTGCCCAACCCCTTCTGCTCTTCAGACCATCTCTGCCTGCTAGCCAGCTTCAGCATGGAGGTCACCGCCCCGTGACAGCCCAGGGAAGAGTGCTCCTCTTCTGGAAGAGCTCACTGGATCAGTGACTGTGGAAATGCCCTGTGCTGTGGAAACTCAAGTCCCTCCCTCCTCCCCTGCAGCCTGTCCACTTCTCACTTCTGGTCCTGTCTTGCCCCAGCCTCTCCCTGATCCTGTGCTACATACTCAGTGGCACTGGGAGAGGCAGACAGGTGTTCCCTCTTCCCTCCATGTACCCAGTGCTCTCCCTTAACTTTTAATTACCAGGGTTTGGGAGCTTTTGATCTTATTGGTTATTTGCTTTCAGGCTGTTTCTTGGGGGTACCTTCTGACCCAACCTTCCCCCCCTCATGACCTCTGGGCCCAGCTCTCTTGCCAGATATGCACCCTAGATGTGCGTCCTCTTTGGCTGAGGCTGCCCACTACTTTGCACACTGGGGCTAGGGGCCTAGGGCAGGGTAAGAGACCCTGTGGTCATGCTGCCAGGTGACAACAGGGCGCAGGGGGCCCTTCCTTTCCTTTATCCTTTGAGTTCCATTAGTCATTCATCCGCAGTGGGGGCATAGTTGTTATCTGGATTCTGGGAGTGAATGGGCCCAGCACCCTGGAGGCCAGCCCCTGGAGGGGTGTACTGCTTATCTGGTGACTCTTGCCTCTAACCCCAGAGGTCCCGCAGTCCTGCCATTCTTTCTCTAAGGCTCAACCCTGTCCCCAGGCTGCCCCGAATGAGGCAACAGTGTGAAGCGGTGTGTCAGACTCAGTGGGCCGGGACAGTGGTGTGAAGTTTAAAACTTTAAGGGTGAGGAGAAAGAACCTCAGGAAACTTCTCTTGCCGGACTGTGTGCCACTGGTGAAGGTGGAGTCTTGGTAGAAAAGAGCAGACGGGCTCTGCAGCTGCCTCAGCAAGGACTCAGAGACTAAAGAGCTTGCTTTCTCTTTCCTCTGCACACCCAAGAAGCAGTTTTCTGTTCTTTTCCTCCTACCACGTTTTACTTTCTGCCTCCTCCCACCTCCCCTGAGCCTATTTTCTCTGCAGAAAAACTTGCTATTTAGCTCAAGCCACACTATCTCAGTGAAATGGTGGCTTTGGGCAAAATGCATAAGAACTGGGGTGGCAGTGCTTGAGGTTTTGCTCTTTCCACAGGGCCTTGGTGCTTGTTGCCCCTGGTTTCCCTCCCCTGACAAGGTGCCCTGACCCACTCAGGGATCCCTTGCCCATGCCATGATGCCTGCATGCCTTACTCTGATTGCTGCTCCTGGGCCAACGCCTCCCCTCGTCTCCTGTAACTCAGAGTAGCTGCTGGCTTTTGTCATTTTGCCTTGCTCTTCCCCACTCAGCCCTCAGATGAGTCTGAAGGGGATGGCCAGGAGACTGAGGTTAGGAACAGTAGGCCAAAGGTTAATGTTCTTTCCTTTTTTTTTGAAAGCCAAAGACCCAACTTGAATTGTGCATTCCTGGTTATAAGCTTTCCATGCCTCGGTTGTGGGGGATTTCTTTTTCTTTCTTTTTTTTTTAATGTGCATCTGTTTTTGGTTTTGTTTCCTGGGTCCTGGCAGGTGCCTGTCTGAGCCCCAGGTCTGTCAGATGATAGCTCACCATTCACCTTGTCTCTCTGTGTCCCTGGACATCTCCTGAGATGGCCACTAGACAGTGCTTTGTGGTCCCTAGAACAAGGGCACACCACTAGTGTCTTCCACCATGAATGCAGGATAAAAAACAGCCATAGATGGCAGGGGCCAGAGGTTGACTTTTCTTTGTTTTAGAAATGCAGTGGGGATTTTAAAGGTCATTTAAGCTGCACTCTGCAGTCTGCAGAACTGGGGCAACAATTTCCAAATAAAGGTTTACCTTTCTTCCTCATTGTTGGGCTTTTCATTAGGATCTTGAAGGGACTGGGGTCTTGAGCGAGGCCTGGAGGATGAAGTGGGCAGAGAGGCAGAACTGAGGAACTTTGGACTTCTGGGTGGGGTTGCAAGAGCTAAATCTACTATAATCTGCCTCTTTTAACTCCCACTGCTCTGAGGGCTGGGACAAATGGGACTTGAGCAAAATCTCTTGCCCTGACTTGTCCGGGTACCACTCCCTTCTTCATCCCCACCCTGGGAGAGGAGAATGGCTCTCACTTGGTTGCTTTTGTTCTCATTTCATCTGCTGCCCTGCCCCCCCCCCCCCATGGGTGTCTCCCCATGGCCCATGCTGGACCATTTGGCAAGTGGGATAAGGTATGTGTTTCCCTGGTCACAGTGATGGCAGCTGTATGAGGCAAGATGCATGTGTCAGATGCCTCTTGCCGAGTGTCTATTTCTGATCATCTCTTTTGCATTCTGGAGCCAGGGCTGAGCTGTGGCCATCTGTCACTGGAAACATTTCTCTTCCTTGCTGGGAAAGGCTTTTGTCCTTCAGCTTCCTGTGCAGAAAACTCAGACAAGGTCATGCGAAACCAGGTGTAGTTTCCTTCCTTACCTGAAAGATTCTTAGACTCTAAACTTGACCTGTGAGTCGTTCTCTAGGAATCTGAGTTATCATAAAACCACCTGGTGTTTCTCATCTGCTGGGTGGGTTGGGAACCACTGATTTCACAGGAAGACAACTTAGCCAGGTAGTAGGAACACCACTCACAATCTTGTCCAGGCTGGTTGGTGACGGTAGATAAATTATTTTGTCCTTTTGCCTTTTAGTTTACATGCCTTGATGAAATGGAAATTAAAGTACTACTCATTTGTACTTCTGAGGGATGATTTTCAGATCCACTTTGTTTGTGCTATACCAGGAAAAAGATGCTAAGAATTCCAGAGCATTAGAGTCGGTGTCAGGGTGGTGATGGTGAAACTTTGAGTGCTTTTAGGGCCAGGGAGTTAGCTCAGTGGTTCCGGCGCCTGTCTTGCAAGCGCAAGGGCCCTGGTTTGATTCCCCGGTCACCACATACCATACTGGGCGTGGAGACTCACGCCCAGTAGCAACCAGTACCACATACTATAGTGCCGGGCGTGGTGGCTCACGCCTGTAATCCCAGCACTGGGGAGGCAGAGGCTGGAGGATTGCTGTGATGTGATGTTTGAGGCTGAGCTCAGGGCCAGCCTGAACCACAAAGTGAGACCCTGTCTCAAAAAACCTAAACTTGGGCCAGGGAGTTAGCTCAGTGGTTCCGGCGCCTGTCTTGCAAGCGCAAGGACCCGGGTTCGATTCCCCGGTAACCACATAAGAATACTGGGTGTGGAGACCCACACCCAGCAGCAACCAGTACCACATACCACAGTGCCGGGCGTGGTGGCTCACGCCTGTAATCCCAGCACTCGGGAGGCAGAGGCAGGAGGATTGTGATGTGAGTTTGAGGCTGAGCTCAGGGCCAGCCTGAACCACAAAGCGAGACCCTGTCTCAAAAAACCTAAAAAAAAAAACAAACCTAAACTTTGACAAACAGCTGGCTCTGACACACATGCCATAGGTTCACTGGCTCGTCCAGCCAGGCTGGGTTCGGCTGGTGGGCCTGGAAGCATTTGAAAGGTGCAAGCTTTGAGGTGTCACCCTTCTTGGTGTAGACGACTCCAGTTACTTCAGTTATTTAAAATAGCACTACACTTAGCCCTTCCACTTCCACGACAGGGAATGCACTGCCGGGGGACAGTGGAGTCGTCCTCCAGATTGTATTGTTATCACCGAGGAAACAAATCCCAGAGGGGCAAGCTGAGCATCTTGACTCTGTTTCATTTCTTGCCATCTGAATGCAGCATCTCTGGGAGTTGGTGAGACAGGCCATCTAGCACGGCACACACGCATCTGGCAGGGGCTGGGAAGGGACCCTCAGAGGCAGCTTTGAGCTGGAGGCCAAGAAGGGAAGTGATCAGCTAGCATACTGCTATTTTTTGTTTGGTTTTTCTTTCCAATTCCTGCCCTGGTATAGCTACAAAGTAGAGGATTGGTTTTTTGGTCACTTATATATAACAGGGCTTCTCTCCTCCTGGGAAAGTAAGGCCCAACGCCTCTCATTTCCACCAGGGGGAGCTACGTGAGGCCCTGGGCTCCCAACCTCATGGCACAGTCCTTTTCTCCTCCAGAGCAAAACTAAACTGCTATAGAGGAAGCCAGCCAGGTGAGAGCCTGGAAGGTGCATGCTGGCTCCTATGGGAAGAATGTGAATTTCCTGTGTGTTAAAGAGAACTCTGCCCTCTGCTTCAGTTAGTTCCCATGACCTTGGGGGCTGGGACCTCAGCCAGCTGTGGACAGAACGAAGTCTCCACACTTAAAATTCTTGGAGGCTTTGTTTCCCAGGAACAGATCCTTTTGGGGTGAGGACTGGAAGGCTCCCCTATATTTGTGCATATTGTCCTGAGGGCTAGCACTCCAGCTGGCCTGAGGTGCCCCATCTTCACTTCCTGCCAGGCTTCAACAGCTTGTCAGTCCCACAGCCCCATTAGAAAACCTAAGGATTAGTAGTGGCAGTCTGCATCTAGGCGAATCTGCTTGGTCTGTGGTGTAACTGCTTCCCAGTAGCAGGCCAAATGCCAGGTCCTGCCAGATGGGGGTGGTAGAGCTTCAATCTGTTCACCTCCAGGGCTCTGAGAAATGCTGTGTCCAAAAATCCTACCCCACTTACATGCCCAATTCATGTACCCAAATGGACACTGGACTCAGTTCTCACTACTGTGATCCTGAAAACCAGGGCAGCAGGGAATAAAGCAACCCCCTCTCCTAGGAAGCTGGGTTCTGGTTCTCTGTGGGTCTGCAGTGGCACTTTTGCATTCTGAGGAGGTAGCCCAGCAGTGCCCACAATATGCCTACTGGGCTTGATGTATACGCTCTCATCAAAGCCTGAACACTGGGCCTTTTGCTGTTAGCTGGGCGTGTGTAAATGACAATGCACCCTTCATGGAAGGCTGTATAAACCAAGAGAGTCAAATTCTAGTTACCTTTATGGAAAGGCTTTTAGGTTATCATTCCTAGCTGGGTTTAAATGAGCCTATAACAAAACTGCCCCGACTTAATGGTGTGAGTCAAGATGTTCATAGATTGCTACAGATGGCCCTTTATAGCTTTCCTCCCCCACGCTGCGTGCCTTCCCTCAAGCCCCAGTCACCACCACCTTCTGAGAACAAGGGAGGCTCACTGTGGTACTCTGTACTTCCAGCCTGAGTTTTGTGGGCACTGGCTGGGGGAAAAAGTAGGAAATCTTACAGCGGTGGATTTTGCTCCTAAGCTGAGTGGAGAGCGGAGACATGGGGAGAAAAGGTTAGAAATGAAAAATGTTGCAGAGTCTCAGGGGTAATTCTTGTGAGTCTCATTCCAACTGTTTGGGCTTGTCAACCTGTAGGAAGAGGTCCAGAGGCAGAGGGGCCGTGGAGGACGGGTTGTGAGTGCATGCAAAGTCTTCCAAAGTTTAGCCTCCCAAACCTGGAGACCAGGGGCTGATGAGAAGAGATTTCAGATCCTCGTTGCCATGGTTTCCTGAAATAAGCTCATCTTCTGGAAGAATACCCCATTGTCCTTTGTTCCTGAGGGACTGCGGTGGGCTTAGACAGAGAGATGTCCTAGAGGCAGATTATGGCTCAGACCTACTGTATGAGGTGGAGGGACGCCATTATTGCGTCCAGGAGAGATCTCCCAGAATGCGGTAAGAGCCGAGTGGCCTGGGCAGGCTGAGAATGTTCTATCCTGAACATCACAGGTTTCAGGTTCCCTCCTCTCTCTCCAGGATCTTTCCAACAGCCAGTGGGGCCGACACCTGTGGGGCTGCAGTAGGCTCTGCCCCCAGCTCCCTAGGGAAAGGAGACAAGGCTGCATGTGATTTCTGTCCAGCCAGCACAACTGGAACTGGAGAGACTTTATTTGTTTTAGGGGAAAAGTGAGGACGGGAATGAAACAGAGTGTGAGAATGAAAGAGAGGGGCAAATACTGATGTGAGGAGAAGACATTATCTGGGACAACACAGTAGTCAAACACAAAGCTGGGGGGCCGGGGCGTCCACCATCACCAGGCCATGGCCAAGAACACCCAGGTGTCTCTTCTCAGACTAGAAAAAAGGCGACCTGAGACCGTGGAGCACCATGGTGGGGTGAGAGGTCACACAGAGGGCCCTGCAGCTAGCACCATGGCAGTCCTGCCTGCCTGGGGAAGCAGGTAGGAAGCTGTGGTAGCTGGCGGGGCTGAGCCCAGCCTCTTCAGAGCAGGGCAACTGCGCTCCACACCCCAGCAGCTGGGTGCAGCACAGCCATCCACATTCCGAGGCCACGACCCAGAGGGCGAGTCTGCATCCCAGGCAGGGAAAGCAGGTGACATGCACACGGGGCTCGGGGCACTGTACCACTAGTGACACCGCCTCCAGAGCCCGACGTTGAGCCCGAGTTGGAGGGAGCGGGCATGAGATAACAAAAGGGCAAGAGACCAGTCCACTCCTGGACTCTCTCTGCTCCTTAGTCCCCTGGCCTGAGGCTTTGTTGCTGCCCACGGGACCAGTGTACTGCTGCTTTCCACACTTGGCCATGCTTGCGTGAGGACGGGGTGGCTGGCATGACGGATGAGCATGGATGTGGCAAGGCCATGGAGGGAGAGGGCAGGCAGTCAGGAGGAGGGGAGGCCTGCCAGTGTTCTGACCTGACACTTGGCATGGGGGCCAGCTTTGGGAAGACCTCAGGCCCTGTGGCCCGGCCACCTCTACCAAGCAGCCTTCTCTAACCTCACTCACCCTGACCCCTTGGCCAGCAGTCCCCAATCAGGGGCAGCTGGGTCACTCAGCCAGGCCTCTCTCCCTCACAGGAAGTGAGATGAGGTGATACCATGGATGGTGACTAAGGCCCCAAAGTCCCTGCCTCTGCCTCCCCAGAAACCTGGCAGCCAGGCCAGCCCCAGAGAACAGAGCCCCTGTAAACAGCCCAGGCTGGGAGGAGAATTGCTACATATGAGAAACAGTTAAAAATAAATTAAGAAGCACCGCTGTGTCCTGTGGTGGTGTCCACAGGCCCGAGGTCTGAGCAGAGGGTGGGTGCCAGGGCGTTAGTTAGGGTTCGAGTAGGGCCAGCTCCTTCCCACAGCACGCAGGCCAGGGCTCCACTCTGCTCCCTCCAGAGGGCTCTGGGACCAGGAAGCTTCCTCCACATCCACTGATTCCAGCTCCTGGCTCCCTCTCACATCTCTTCCCCTCGGGCCCCGTCATTTCCTGGCAGTTCCTAGAGGCATCTGGGGCCGCCTGCCTGGAGGTGAGCAGCTACAACCAGAACAAGAACCAGAAGGGAGCTCTGCAGGTGGCCATCTCTCCTGTGTTAATGTGGGAAAAGGGACCACGGTCCCCACTCTGCAGGCCAGACAGGGTAATGAATCAGGTCACCAGGCCCTGTACTGCTCTGGCCAGGCTGAGCCTTCCCAGGGCTCACTGTCCCTTGAAGCTGCTGAGATGCAGGACTGAGTAGCGGGGCTCCCAGGGTGCCTCTGGCTGGCCCTGTGGGACCTGGCACTGGGCCAAGGGCTGCTGGTCTGAGGAGCTGCAGCCTGCAGTGCCTTCCCTGCCAACACTCTCATTGGCAAAGGCTTCCCTGGTCCTCCTGGTGGGCTGAGAGCTGGGCCAGCCCTGTGCCACTCTGAGGGAGTCTCTGTGCCAGGCCTCCCCTGGACTGCCTGGCCCAGCTCTGGGGAGCTCAGAACAGTCACTTTCCACCCACAGCACTGCAGTGGACTCCTCCCAGCACGAGCTGTCTACACCAGCCTGCAATTACCTGTACTGCGTTTTTACGTTAAAAAAACAAAACAAATGATCAACCTAACTTAAAAGGCAGATTTCACAAATGCAGAGTTCTAGCTTTTGAAAAACCAATCTGGCTGCACAGGGTCTGGAACTGAGAGACGGCAGCCCCTCAAATGTGGTCTGCCCACTTAAGTGCGCCACCATCCCCACCCAGCTTTGCCCCCTGCCGGCCCTGCGGGCATTTGAGCTTAGTCTTGGCTCAGGCCCCTTACTCAGGCCCTGCTCTCTCTGCAGCATTACTGATGGCTCCCCTGACTGACTCACAGGCTCTTCATAAAGTAAAACTCACAATGGCCGCCTCACCCAGCTGCCAGTCCACAGCCTGAATCAGAATCCGCTCTCCCACTTGACAAGTAGCCTTCCCGCTCTAGGAACTCACTCCTCCACCGCGTCCGGATCCCAGCTCCCTCCCACATCCCTTTCTCACTCACATCCCCAGCTCCCTGTGGCTCCGTGCCAGGCTGCACCCTTGCCCTGTATCTCCCTGCTCACTGAATCCCCAGAGCCTTTCTCCAGCCCTCCAACCTCTCCACATCTTCTCACTTCCCCAGCAGGACCGCCTCCATATGCTCAGGCTCTTCCTCGCCAACACCCCAAGTGCCAAACATAGCAGGCCTGACCATGACTGTGACCCCCAGGCAGTATAACCAAAGCAGGGCGGGGTCTGGGGCAGAGGTGGGCCTGGAAGGACAAGTGGCAGGGCCCACTCCCGGCACTGCCACGGGAGCGACCCAGGCCTGAGGGGCCCACCTCGCACAGTGGACTGGGCTCGCTGTGGGAGAAAACATCATCCTGTGCCCAGCCCCAGTTCCCAGACTGGTCTGTCTGCTCAGTCCCATCACACTGACCCTACCACCCAGTTTTCTGCACAGAGCCCCCTGGGCTGCTGCAACACGTAAGAGCGGCCTGAGACCCCCTTACCCTGGGTCCTCTCCAGCTCCCTAACAGCCTGGCTCCCTGCTGCTACAGCACAGGCTGCCTTGGTCCTGCTCATGGGGCTACCAGGGCTGAGCCCCCTGTCACTCTTGAGCAATGAGGCTTGCACCACGCTCCTGATTAAGACCTACACAGACCTCTGTCGGGACGATTCCTACCCTGCTTCCATTTCCCTGGATCAAGATTCTGCTAGAATATTCTGCACAGTTGGAGAAATCCTTCCACCCCCCCCACCCAACACCTGCCCGCCAGCTGGTGGGGCCCAGAAATCTCGCCTGTAGAACACACTCAAATCCCAGAGAGGCACGGAGGCAGGAGCACCAGGCTGTCCTCCTCCAGCCCCATGGCTCTCAGGTCTCTAGACGGTGTCCTTCTGGCCACCGGCACATCCATGTGTTTTTTCTTCCCCCAAATATCTTTAACTTCAATGGTAGACTAAAAACCCCAGACAAAATACTGCCTCTTGGCCCAAAGTTAGGGGTTTGGCTCAGTGGGAGGGGAGCAGCACGAGACTGAGCTGCCACACACCCTTCCGTGGTCCCCCGAGCCCTGCCCAAGAGCGCGAGCACAGCTGGTTCCAGCAGGCAGGTCCTGGCCTCCAGACACAGCACCCTTCCTCACACTCGGATCTGGTACCCGTTGAGGTCTGGCATGGCTTTGGGCTCTGAAGGCTTCTTCTCACCCGACGGCCTGCAGGAAGAGCAGAGGAAGCAGGAGGGAGGGGTCGTCAGGAAGACGGAAGAGGTGGGAGCAGTTGGAGCTAGCAGGACTGGCTCCCAGTGCCTTCTCCAAGGAGCCCTCCAGGGCGGCAGGTGAGGGTGTTTGGAAGTGGTTTCTGGCCACCCTGTGCTTCCCGAATATGGTTCCTGCTCTCAGGATCTTTGGTGGAGGTTAACACGGAGTGTGTAGGTAATGGCTTAAGTATAAATCTCCCTGGAGGGCCCGTTTGTGACACAAACCTCCTGGATCAAAGTCAACAGATGAAGGTCTACTTGGTACCCCTGAATTCATACCATACAGGTGGTTGCTGGTTGACAGTTTTAAAGCAAAAGCCAAAATCCTACGCGGAGGCCTAGTATTTTAGTGCTATCTAGACACAGACATAAGCCACAGACATGTGGGGGGAAATGCTGTGTTCACTGTCATTTCTCCTGGTTACAGAGATCTATAGGTTATGTTCAAAGCCTCCCCAGGAAACTTCTGGACAACTCCCAGCCCTGTTCCCACGCAGCCCATTCTGCTGCCCGTCTCAGACTTTGTTTTGAACCCTGTTGGTCCAGCACAGGGTACAGGGACCAGCCAAGGGGTGTTTGCTTTGGGGAATAGCATTGCATTACTATGGGCAACATCAACACATAAACATCTGCACCAACCATTCCAAGGCATTTCCCTTGCCAGGGGGGACAAAAAAGAGGAGGACAGGAGGAGGAGGGGTGGAGAGAGGCATCTAGAAGAGAGAACAGGAAACACCTTTGGGGGCCTCACCTGCCCATGTGATCTCATCCCTTACCGTCTTTCACTGCGACTGTTCCTGCGGTGGGGGCTGGACTGGGCCCGCTGTGGGGAGGAAACATCCTTCTTCCGGTCCTTGGTGGGAGAGGGAGGGCCGGTCCCTTTGCCAATCTAGGTGGCATGGAAAGAATGAAAGCATATTCCAGGGCTTCTCCAGAGCTGGCTGCCCTGCTGGGAGCCCCTAGTCCCTGAGGGCTGCAGGTCCCGGAGGCCTCAGGCAATACTCTCCCTCTCTGTATTGCCAAATCTATTTCCTAGGCACTAACACTGCCAAGGACAGCGGTTCTGTACAATCCCCAGGTTGTCACAGATTGAGAAAAGACTCATTGATCCACACACAGTACATGCACCAGGTGGGTAAGTGGCCCACATCTGAGCTTTGATCTGGGATCCTACTAACCCCAAGAATACACTGCCTTTTTGAGCCAATTAGAAGTCAGATTGAGTGAGATGACTGAGAAAATCTGAGATCTGGTTGAGAAATGAATCATCCTTTATGCAGCATGGTCAGCCTGGCTGGAGTTTTTCAAACATGGACTATCCCATTGGGGGTGAAGGGGTACACACAACATGGAGAGTCCTTAGTGCTGAACAGTTTGGAAGTCACAATGCTAAAGATAAAGGTAACCACTGGTTCCAAGTCTAGATCCAACCTGTGATTTTAGAGACACTTGCAGCAGCAAGAGCCAGGGTACAGGGGACCCCAGAGCTGATGGAACCTTCAGAAACAAAAGAGCAGCCCCTCTGCTAGTGCAGGCCTGCTGCATCCC
This sequence comes from Petromus typicus, assembly GCA_004026965.1. Classification (NCBI taxonomy): domain Eukaryota; kingdom Metazoa; phylum Chordata; class Mammalia; order Rodentia; family Petromuridae; genus Petromus; species Petromus typicus. Next base: position 46,419 of record PVIR01006729.1, on the reverse strand, counting down.
ATTTCTATCCTGGGGAGTCAGTGTCAGCCCACAAGGTGTTGTTCTAGGGGGCTGCTAGGCCAGGGGGACCGGAGCTCTTACAGACTGGGCTGCGACTCCACAAGCACCTGGGACAGGCCTCAGGAGGCTGAGCTCTGTCCCATCTGCCTCTCACTGCCTGTGCACAAGGCTCTGGCTTCCTACCCTGGAAATGGACCCACCACCAACCTCCTGCTTGCTGGCCTCCTGGGGCTGTTGACCAAAACGGGACAGGAATGTGCTGAGGCTGCCTTGAGGGGCGGGGACATAGAGTAGCAGACCGGAGCAATGGGGGTGGGAGGAAAGCCTAGGAAGGCACCTTCAGCTCAGGGGGACCCAGGGAGAGCCCACAGTTCTGCCTGCTGCAAGGCTCTGGTGGCCAACTCACAGCAGCCTAGGCCCAACAGAAGACCTAATTCCCAGACATCTGCTCATGGGGGAGGGGTGGAGAAGCCTCCGCTTTCACCCTCTAACTTTCCCCTTCATCTGACCTTTGCCGGGTGCTTTATTTCAAGCAGGGGGCTGGAGGCAGGATGGGAAGGAGAACAGTGGGGGAAGCTCCTCACCACCCCATCCTACCATTCCCTGACATGGGCCAGGGGTTCCCACCAGCCGATCTTCACTCCATTCCCTCAGATGTGAAATACCGTAAACCAGCCCTTCCTCTCTGGCCAAGACCTGTCACTACACAAACCCAGCCGACCCACTTCCTCTTTCCAGAGCTGCCCCAGATATGGGTAACCTCAACAATGACACTGCAGAAGGAAACCCCGAAAGGCCTTGCCCTCTATCCTCACACCACAGACCAGCAAGGGTGGTGCCCCAAGGGCAAGGGACAGTCCCCTTGACCTTGTTGGCTGAGCCTGACCTTGAGCCGCATGTCTCGGGCGTGGCGCTCCAGTTCTTTTCGGAAGTCCTCTCTGCCCAGCCGTTCCACGTCGAGGACCGAGTGCTTCCACTCGATCTGCTCCACGCTGTGTGGGTCGTGGGACACACAATGGCCCAGCTTCACCTTCTTCAGAATGTGCCAGCAGCGGCCATAGGCGGCCTCGTAGTCCAGCACGAGCTCGCTGAGCGTGCGGAAGGCCGGCGGCTTGTACATCAGGTCCTCGCGCCGGCTCATGCCCAGGGCACCGTAGCGGCCCCCGAAGTTCACCCCCAGCACGATGTGGTGGAAGTAGTTCCCTGAGAAGTATGTCTTGAAGCTGATGGGGAAGCGTTCCAGGGTGGGCATGCTGTTGGTGAGGTAACTGGTAGTTCCCCCGAGCTAAGGAAAGGGCCAGGATAAGGCACTGGGGGTGAAAGGGCACCACTGTGGGAAGTGTGTCCAGTGGGTCCTGAAAGCCATACCTCCTGCGTGCAAACCCCACGGCTTTCTGCTCTCCAACTCCCTGTCCTCTAGCAGCAGGCTCGGTGACCAGAAGGGCATAGTAAGGTGGCCTAGCAACGGGGCTCCCTGTGATCGCTGCAGGGGTGTAGCTGCTGCAGTGGTATCAACGGGGGCTCCCCAGAACAGCTAACAAGGTCCCTTGTTCCAGCTGCAGGGCTGTCTGGGAGCCCGAGGTTGAGGCAGGGTAGAGACCAGCCCCGTGTCCATCTGCTGCCATCCCCTCCTGTCACACGCACTTCTCAGCCACACGGCCCTGCAGACACTTTCTCCCATTTCCTTCCCTTCGCACATCGCTGAATTGTGGATTGTCTCACAGGTGAGGACAATTCTGTCCAGAGTCTCCTCTCACCAGTGCCCTCTTCCTCCCCCACATGCGGTCTGCCAACCTCTCAGGACCCCCCACCTGCCTCCCACTAGCCCCTCCACACCAGCTCTTCCATCTGGTCCCTGTGCCCCTCCCCTGGCTGGCTCCCCCTCGGGCTCAGTTGGCTTTACTGCCTTTTTAATTTTTTTTGGTATATTTGAGGTGGGATCTCACTAGGTAGCCCAGGCTAGCCTTGAACTCGGTTCTCTCTGCCACAGCCTCCTGACTGCTGGGATTACAGGATTACAGGAGTCACTGTGCCACGCTTGCTGACCCTTTTCTGGAGAAAGCCTGCTCCTGTCTCCTCCACAGCACTCGGCACCATCTGCCCTTTACTGATTTGTTTACCTGCCTATTTTTTCTCCCTCACTAGCATGTAAACCTTTTTAGGATAGAAACTGGCTGTCATGTTCTTTGATGTTTTTCCAGGGCCCAACACAGCCAGGTGTATAATAACTACCATGAAAAATTCCTCAGTATGTAAATATGTGATAAATGGATAAAGCATGTAGTAGATGCTGCCTACAGACTGTGAAGTACCTCCCTGCACACCTCACTCAAATGTCCTATCAGCTCTGTGGCAGGTACTGCCATGACCTAGCTGGGCAGAGGAAGGCTTGAGGCCCACCACTGGCTGGTTGAATACACAGCAGCAGGGCCAGGCTTCCTGTCCAGGTTGGTCTGCTCGAGTCTGTACCTGGTACTTCATCATATTCCTTCCGGCACTCAACTCTCTTTACAGTGCCTACTAAGCCTGATCCCTTGGCGATGACCAGGGGGATAATGTAAGAAACACACAGGCTCAGGGCACAGTGGGAACAAGACAGGGCAACACAGTCCAGGTCCCACTGTATACGCCATGACCCAGGGCGCAGGGGACATGGGGAAGGAGCCCTTGCCCAGTGGGGCCCACTCCTGTTTTCTTTCTCTCACAGGCCACCAGATGTCCCTTCCCAGTCTGGACCTAAGGCCTCTGCCTGTGTGGTCTGAGGCCTCGAAGGGGCAATGGCAGTGGCCTAGTTCCCAGATGGTCCTGTGCTTAAACTAGCAAAGGATGCTACGAACTGGGCTCCTAGGATTGGCCTGTCCTCTTACAGATGACGGCCACCACGGAGGCAGCACTGGGGACCCCCACACACTTAAGGCAAATGTGTCTGTGGGAGTGACCCTGGGGTCACAGCCCCCGTGGGGGTGCGGTGTGCTTCTCACCTTTGATACCTCCTCCTCCCGGGACCTGTCACAGGGACAGACACCTTGTTCCGTGTGGCTCCCTCCCCTCTACTTCTGGTCACCCCTAGTCTACCCTCCTGAGCTCTGGGCCAGGTGGACCGCTTGCCCCGTATTTAAAAGCTGACAGGGATATGGCTCAGGGAGAGATGAAATGCAGTTGGCTTTGAGCTGGCGAAGCTAAGTGATGGGTACACAGAATTTCACTGTATTACCTGAACATTTTACAATAAAATGACTGAAGAGAGTAGGGCTGAGGCTGCGGTGCTGCTCCTGCCCTGCTGTGGAGCAGGCGAAGGTCCTCTTTCTGGGGGCTTGTCTGTCCCTCGAATGACCCTGCTGATCCAGAGAAGCCCCCATGTGTTTTCAGGCAGCTGTTTCCAGGGCCCCACATGTCATCTCCACAAACCACACGCCCTGGACATGCCAGCACTGGGCCTCTTGCCTGCTTCTCCCAGCTGAGTTCTTGGAAAATACACAACAGCCCATGCTGTGCCCTGATTCAGGATTCTGACAACAAGGTCACTGTGTCTGCGGACTCTAGTCAGAGCTCCCCAGAAAGGCTGGGAAGGAAGGCACTGAATCCCCCAGGTGAGCCCCAGATCCCACTCAGTCCTCTCTGCGGAGCAGGAAGCCGAGGTCAGGAGAGCCCAAGCCGCCAGGCCCCTCTCTGGGAGAAAGGATACATTCCCAGGATCACGGCTTCCAGGCATTTGATGGGCAGAGCCTCTTTGGTCATTTCCTTGGCCAGGTCCATCAGCCTGTGGGAAAGTCAGGGCTATGAGGACAGTGAATCCAGCTTCTTCTAGTGAGAGGCTATCAGGAGGGGACAGGGTGGACCAGAAATGCTGGAAGACAGAGTCCCACACCAAGCTGCCCGCAGTCTGGAGCCAGAGGGAGCAGAGGGCAGGCTGCTGGTGATAAGGAGGCCCCTCGACTGCTGGCCCTGCTTTCACTTCCTCCCACGCCTGGCTCCAGTCTACACCAAAGGCCTGTGGGGGAGGGGAGCATACACAGGAGCAGGACCTTCGCAGCTGCTGTGCTGGGACCTTCTCCAATGGCAGTGGGGAGGTGGTGGCCCTTGGCATTGATCTCTTCCCTCAGAGTGCAGTGGGGCCAACCACGGCTCCTCCCAAAACCTTGCTACTGATTGTAGCTGCTCCCTTGCACCCTGAATACAGGACCTCAGGCAGACAGCCTCGGGATACCCCTGCCTACTCTTGTGCTTCGAATTCAGGCCATTTTAACACAGCCTGTCCCAGAGGTCTGGCTCCTCTTTCCTCATCAAATGCTGCCCCAGACCTGGCCTTACCCAGGAGGGCAATTGGAGTACTGGGTATGCCCATGGCACATCGCCCCAACTGGGCAACAGGAATATAGCTGAGAGGTGAGGAAGGCTGGATTCCACTAGGGCACTGAGGGAGGTAAGTAAATAAACCCCAAGCCTTCAAGGTGTTCCTGAAACTTTGGCCAGCCTCTCTGGGGAGGTCCCTACCTGTCCTCTAAGCTTTCACTGAAAGACAAACCACGGGACTCCCCAGAGGATCCAGGCCAGCCAGGGGCTCAGGAGCCTGGAGTACTTACCGGTGCTTCCTGGACTTACCCTGTCAGAGGTCTGCTCTTCTTAATTTCAAAGAACTGTGTCCCTGTGTGATTGTACCTGCAAGCGCTGGTTAAGGACCTTCTGGTTTGGTTTGGAGGAGGGGGTCCCATTTTCCTGCCCTGTCCCAAAATGAGGCAGAGTACTGCCAGGGGTGCTGGTCAGCTAAGGACTTCACAAAGGTAAGACAGGATGCTTCAGGCTTGATTCTCCCAGAAGGGAGAGGACACAGCTACTGTGTTAACTTTCTCCCTCCTCCCTTGCTCTCTCCTGGCCTCCCTTCCTAGGATGGGAGATTTTGAGAAGGCAGCAGGACTGGCATTTCCTAACAGCTGGGAGACAATGGGAAGTGAAAGAGACTGGAGAATGGGGTCTGGCTCAGCCAGCGCTCCCCCTTCCATAGCGCCCCTGCTGGTGGAGACAGGGACTAGGCTGTTTCGAGCTATCAGTCTGGCCCTCCCCTCTCAGTCCTCACACCTCCAGTCCCACCAGCAGCCAGAGGTGAGGACCCAGGGCACAGTCCGGGGCAGGTGCAGGGAGCCACTCTTTGCAGGCTGGGCACCCAGCCTCCTGCTAGGAGAAAATGCCAAGATGTGGAAGGTGAGTCCTTGAGCACGAAATCCTTTCTTTGTTTGCATGGTGGGGGGCAGTGCTGGGTATCAAACCAAGGACCAGATACTCAGGTCTTTGAGCAAACTTGGCAAGAGCTCAGCCACTGAACTACACCACATCTCTAGTCTACCCCAGCCTTTAAAACCAGGGTTTCAGGGAACCAGCATTCTCACGCCCTCTGGGGCTGCAGGGATGGCAGCGACCACCGGTCCCCCAGCTCAGGAGCCATTTCTTTCTCTCTGCGCCACCACGTGTCACACCTGGCAGCTACTGGGGCTGGTCCAGATGAAATCCTGGGTTGGGGGGGATGCCTCAAGGGTGGCACCTCTGGATCTGGGGATGGAGGAGGTTTGGCTGATCCCTCTCCAAGCTTGTCTGAAATGAACCCATGTGGCCTTTGGGTCCATCACACCAGCCAGCCAGACGCCATGGCCCGGACCAGAGAGGATACTGCAGCTCCCTGATGTAGCGCTGCACGGCTTCCAGGCGCTCAGGGACTGGCATAGACGGCTGGAAAGTAGGCACACTCGGTATGGGAATCTGGGGACAAAGAAAGGGCTCCCGTCACAGGACAAAGCCCACTGGGGGGGGGCTCCCGTCCCCTCCTACCCTGAATCTTTCCTTGGCAGCTCCACCTTCTGGAAACCTCTGCCAGGGTCTCATCCCAGCTCCTCCCACCCCCGCACCTGTTATCAGGCATTTTTAGCATGGACCTTAGTTGATGTTCCAACTTTGCACTCCTATAATAATTGTAGAAAAACACAGGTCGACTCACCAACTGTTTTGAATTTTAAATTATTAATTAATTTCAAAGTTTACCAAGAATTCGAGGGTTACAGTTAAGTTCATTTGGGCTTGGGGTTTGCTCTGGGCTGTGGTTTAGAAGTGATCTGTTAGTGGCCATGTCCTCAGTGGGGTGGGTCCTAGTGGGAGGCCACTAGGTCACTGGGGTCAGCCGCAGAAGAGATGAAAACCGTTCCCTGGTCGTCGTAAAGGGAGTGAACCTGGCCCTCCTCCTTGTTCTGGCTTCCTGTTTGGTGATATCATCTCCCTCCTCTGCCTGTGCTCCAGCCATCATGCCATCTGCCACCATCAGGCCCTCACCAGAGGCTGAATGACTTTCAGCCTCCAAAGTTCTGAGCTAAATAAACCACTTTCCTGCTGAAGTACCTGCCTCAGGTATGTCATTATAGAAACAATAGGCAGATGAATATATTCTAGTTCCAGTACTAGATTAAAACTTGTCTTCTCTGTATCCTGTCTTCTCCTGGGGTGGTGCCCTGGTTCAGACAGCTGTCTGAGAAAAGTGGACATGTCCTTAGCAGCAAGTGTCAACTACCGCAGCAGCACAGACAGATTTTCCAGGCTTTCCAATGCACTGACCTGAACTGTCAAGGGGTATGCCAGCAGACGCGAGTGATGTATTCTAAGACGAGTCAGTCTTGCTGTGGTTCTACCTCCTAGGCCCTGGGGGCTTTGGAGGGGTTTCACAGAGGCGCAGAGGCCTCAGGGCCTCTAACACACTCTTTTCCAGTCAGGTCTACACAGAAGCAGTCCAGGTACCCAGACAGTCCTCACCAGGATGGACTTTCTGACACCTGGACCAGAGTCTTGGGGAGGAGGACGGTGGGAGGCTACAGGCTGTGGCTGCCCAGCTGCTCAGACTCTGATGAGGACTAGCGGACAATAGCCACCAAAGTCTCTAGCAAGGAAGCCACTGTTCAGACGTGGCCCCTGTCCAGCCAGGGCCTGAGAGTCCTGGCAAATCATGAACCCAGGGGATCTTAGAGATGCAACCAGGAAGGTCCTCTGGGGCTTCAGAACAGATGTCCTCGGGTGCAAGAGCCTTCCAGGCTCATGGCAGCCACTGGTGAGATCCTGCAGGCTGTTCTCTGGCTGCCTCAGGGTCCTCTAGGGCCACTCAGCGCTTGCCACACTCCCACAGAGACCTCTGAGAGTCAGCCCACAAGTGCAGAGGTGGTCGGGAAGGGAAGGGGCAGCTGGGAGCTTGGGGAGACTCGGGGTAGGTCGGGCCGGGAGGGAAGGACCCGAATGGCCCTCCTTGCCTTGGCAGACGCAGTGCTGGAGATGCTGAGTCCCCAGGACACCGCCTTTTAGTCGTGTGGCTGCCATGGCTCTGACAGGGAAGGAGGCAACATGCTGGTTATCAGTGCACACTTGTCTGGGGCGCTGCTGATAGTAGGGGGACATGAGCCACCGCTTCCTTCCGTCCACCCACAGAGATGCAGGAGTACAGGGCCCCAGAATGGCAGCTAAGCCGACAGCCCTCCCTCCCCAAGGCCGTTCCTTCCGGTCTGGACAGTCCCCAGCAACCGCAGCGCTGAGCAGCTGACACTCTCCTGTCAGGAGCTGGCGAGTTCCCTTTTCACAGCACTTGTCTCCTCACAGTGGAGCCACCCAATGGCGCCACCATTCACAGTCACCCCAGAAAGCCCATGGATAATGGGCTTCCCCTTCTGCCTGAGCACCCTGTGCCAAACAGGCTCCAGACTGTCCAAAGGCCTGGAGGCGTTTCCCAGGTCCAGGACAGGGGTTGGGAGGTGGGCGAGGTGTTCCGGGAACTCCAGTTACAGGTCAGCACCCGACCTCAGATGGAGCAGGACCACCCCTGCTCGTAAAGTGGGGTCCAGAGACCTTGAGAAGCGTGATCACAGCCTCCCCTGAGGAGCACCAAAAGGGAAGAGGGCGGTAGGCCAAATGGTCTGCCAAGCTCACACAGACCCAGGCCAGGGCCAGGCAGCCCCACGAGAGCACATCATCGGGACCTGCCACCCAGAGGGCACAGGAACCACTGCTCCTGGAGAAAGGTCAAGAAAATCCTGGGATTCCCAAGCAGGGCCTTAAAGGCCACTGTTGTTGAGAGTAAGCTGGAAGGGGCTGTCCCACCAGCTCCTTGACTTGTGTGACCCGAGCCCACACCCAGGTCCACCTTTTTCTCGCGTGGTCATTACACGCACACTCATGCCCTCACACCACTGACACCTGTACATGCACACAAACAGGCCCACTCTGGGAGGGGTCCCCTGGATCTGGCCCAACTCCTGACTCTGAAACAGGGGCACCTAACACTTGTTCCTTGCTGAGGGGTTACGTGGGCTACCCCAGGGGGAATGATCTATCTCAGAGATGACTCCTGCTCTGCAGGAACCTCGACAGCTTACATTCTCCAGGACACTGTCAGTGGAGAAGCTGCTCTGCACACAGCAAGGAGGCCCGGGGAAGGCAGGAGAACCTGCGGCTGGACACGGGGACAAGGCTCCAGCTGCTCTGGAGTTGAGCCGCCCCCACTGCAGGATGGACACGCTGCAGAACTCTGTGACTTCAGGGACACTCTCCAACTTCTCTGGACCTCAAACATCGCTAGAAAAGCAACCTTGTGGTGCCCGTGCGATGCAGTGTATGGACAGCTCAGAACAGGGCCTGACAGCTAACAAAGGCTTGACTCCTATCCACTCTCACTGCCACTAATGTGTGCCAAAGACAGCATTCAGCACACTGACCCCAGCAACGGGATGTTTTTGGAAGCGGTGTCCACATTCCCATTCTGCAGGTGCTCAGCGGCCAAAGCTGCCACGAGGCCTTTGGCAGTAGGGTTTGGGGAAAGGGACGGGGCTTGTAAAGATGGTGGCAGCTTGAAAGAGCAAGGAGAGATTCTTGGCAAGGAGCTTAAGCTGTTGCTGTCTTTGGGATTCTTCAGAAACTGTGGCCCTCTGCTGAATTGGTATTATCCCTGTAATGCACTTCTCTGAAGTTCTCGTGGGGTGGTCTGTTGAGTCTCACATTAGATCCTCACCTATAAGACACCACTGGTTCACTTTACTACTTCTTCTCGACATCCTCTGAAATAGGCACTGGCATTGTTCCCACTTCACAGCTGAGGAAACTGAGGGTAAAGAGGTTGCCCACCTTCCTCTTTTAGTCGTTAAGAGAGAGCAAAGATCTGAACCATGCTGGGGTCGAGTGCTTTTTTTTTTTAAGGTAGGTTCTCATTTCGTAGTTCAGGCCAGTCCTGAGCTCAATATGTAGCCAGGCAAGCCTTGAATTCACAGCAATCCTCCTGCCTCTGCCACCTGAGTGTTGGGCTTACAGGCGTGAGCCACCATGTCCAACACTGTGGTCTGTGGATCTGATTGCTGGTGGGTGTGAGTCACCATGCCCAGCATTGTGGTATGTGGTTACTGGGGATCGAACTAGGGACCTTGCGCTTGCAAGGCAGGTGCCAGAACCCTGAGCTAAATTTGGCCCCAGAGTGCTTTTTATATCATGGTAGTCCTGCAGGGCCAGGCAGGTATCAGGATGGGGAAGATGGGCTTGGGTGGCTGGCAGATTGGGTAAGCAGAGGCCTCCTAGCCCCAGCTGCCAGCAGCCATGTGGGATGGCAGATTCTCTGTTCCTACATATTTTCATTTTCTGAAACAATGCCAACACTCCGGATGGATATGTGAGAAATCTTCCAATTTTAACTTCTGGCTCAAGTGGTCTTTTAAAACACTGCATAGTCCCAACAAAACCCTTCTTGAGCCCACTCTGCAGAAATGCTTCAGTGTCAGCTCCAACAGCGGGGATGCTTGGGGAGAGGACAGCTCGAAGTCTGGCACCCAGCCACAGCGGCTCCTCTCGCAGGTCCCCCAAACCCCCTATCCTGCCAGATACCAAGGGGTCGCCTCTACTTGGCGCTGAGGCAGGTGAGGAACCACACACACTCATGTGATTTTTCTGAGATGCTTTTCCACGGCCTCAGGAGGGGAAGTTTTGAAATTTCCAAGCCTCTCACAAGCCTGTCCACCCTGTTTCCTCCTGTCCGTCTCGACTCCCTCCTTCCCCAAACAGCTTCACTCCTTCCTCTGTGACGTTCCTGTCCACGATGGGGAAGACAACAAGAGGACGTTACTGACAGGCCGGCGGGGAGTCACTGATGTGTTTTAATTCCCAGGAGTGGTGACAGTTCTGCAGGAAATCATGCCCTCTTCTGCCGCCTGATTCAGACACAAGCAAGACGGCTTGTTCATGTGGGACAAGCATGTAAGTCGAGCCTCCCTGGCACAAACGCTATTGTCTAGTTTCCCTCCTTGCGAAGGAAGAAAAGGTAGGGAACATCCCTAACCTGCATTGCTTAAAACTTTATAGTTGCTTCAAAATATGGTTTCTACTCTATTCTTCCCTACAGTTAAGCCCAATTTCTAGATGAGAAAACGGTGGCTCAGGTTGAGGGGGCTCACGTGACCTCGGGTCACATGACCACATGGCTGTAATCCAAACCAGGGCTGCATTGCTTGTTACTTTTTGGGTTGTTTGGTGGTGCCATGGACTGAACTCAATGCCTCACCCATTCTAGGGAAGTAAGTGCCCAGATTGATCCAAGGGGGGGGGGGCAAAAAAAAAGTCAGCTGGATCCCAAAATACCTATTTTAGAATGCTCAGCACAGTGTTCATTTTAAGGATATTAGAAACAATGTCCAACTGTAAGAAACTAGCTAAATAAATTATAAGTCAGCACAGAGGACAATAATGCAGCCAGTCAAATTAATCTATATTACTGACCCTGGAAATATGAGGCAGGAGGTCAACCTTCCTCTCTGATTTTCTTTTTTCCAGGAGCTACTTCCCTATGGCTCTACAATAACTAGACAAAAACAAAACAGACCACTTACCCAATGTCTCAGCCACCCTAACTCCATTCTCTCTGGCCCTCACCCTTCTGAGCAGGTGAGACCAAACACTGGGCTCTGCTCTTGCTAAGCATGGGGACACTGCTTCCTCAGACTCACCCATAATGTTTCAAACGATCTACCAGGCATATATTTCCATACGGCACTGTCCAGCACAGAAAGTCTCAAACACCCTTTCATTCGACAAACGCATATCCATGCCTGATCTGTGCCAGGCACACAGGAGACCTTGGGGACAAAGATGAATGGGACACAGCCTCTGAAGGGCTGCTGTCAAGGGGCCCACACAAGCCACTTACGGGGTGTGCAATCTGACTTCCTACTTGAGTTTTGACCTTTCTCATCTGTAAAGTGGGGATTCGAACTGTACTTACTTGGAGGCTGTTGGGAAAAGTCAGCGAGGTAACACACGAAAATATTTTCTCAACATGCAAAGCCCTGTATCTCCTTAGTCACTGATGATCTGTCCTCTCACAGTTCTCGGCCTCAGCAAGGATCATCAGCCAAAGGAGACCAAGTGACATTTGTATTTAGTCCTTCTGTGGGGTGCCCATACAGCCATGGAGGTTCTGGGCAGGTGTGACCGTCCGTATTCCTAAATCTCAGAGTATCAGGGGTCCTTACCCCATCCATTAGAGGAGGAGAGAGGTTCCAAGATCACTAGCTCGTCCTGTAGCCCAGCCCCCCGCCCCACCCTGCACCTCACCTTGGGCAGGTCTGTGGCCCCACGGATCCGTTGCGCCACCTTCTCTCCATCCGGGTGGATCTTGGCCACGTGCTTCCACATCCTTTCCCAGGTGGCTTCATCCACAGGGAGCCCACCCCGGTTGACGAAGAAAGGGACGCCTCCGTCTCGCAGGTCCTCTTCCCCTTCCTCCTCTGGCTCATCATCTCTCTGGGCTGACGCCCCTTCGCTGATCTCCAAACGCTTGACGCCAGAAGGGGCAGCGTTGGTGACTGAGGCAGCAGCGGTTGGGGCAGCGCTGCTGCTGCCACCTGTGGTCGCCTTCTTTCCCCCTGGCATCCCTAAATCCTCGAAGGGAGTGGGAGGATGTGTATCAGAAGGCGGGAAAATGGGTGGTTCACAGGAGGCCGCCCACACACCAGCTGCAGCCTTAACACATGGCCAAGCAGAGCGAGGGGGCCGTTGGGAAACCAGGGCGTGGCTCCTTTATAGTAAATACTACTTGGTAAGGAAAAAAAAAAATCAGTGCATCAACCTGAAGTGGGGATCCAGGAGGCGGGTCATCTGGGGTTGGCTTTAGAAGCCTTTTGTTTGAATATCAGGATAAAGAGGGCACGCCTCGGCTTGGCAGCCTTCACAAAGCACCCCCATCAGGCAGCGAGAACAATGAGGGGCAGCAGTCTAGCTCGACAGAACCGAGGGACGTCGGAGGAAACCGAGGCCGGACGGTTCTGACGCGCGGTCGTGGCAAGGGCGGGTGCCCACGCCGACAAGCCTTCCCCGGTTCCAGTTTCGGAGAGCAGATTCCGCTACACGACCCTTGCACGCTCACACTTGCGCGCGTGGCGGGGAGCCCGGGCCGCCGAGTGGAAGGGCGGCACCGGGGCGACTCCTCCGACGCGGAGCCGGGACGCGCACATTCCACGCGCGCGGCCAGGTCCCCGCACAAAGTGGGCTTCGGCTGGCCCGTTCCCTGGCCGAGGGGGCGGCGCGGCGCGGCGGCGGAGGCCCGAGGGTCCCTGGCCGGCCGGACGCGTTCAGAGGGCGGGCAGAAGGCGCCCGGCGCGGCGCGGCGCCGGCGGAGCCATCGTGAGGCGCGGACCCCCGGGCTCGGCGGGCCCGGCTCCGGAGGCGCGACAGGCTGCGGTCGCGGGCTCACTGCTCCGGGCCGGCTGCAGCATGGGCGGCGGCGCGGCCGGGAGGATGCTTCGTGCGATGCGCTCGGGCTCCGAGGCCCGGCTGCAGGAGCGCAGAGGGACCTCGGGGCGGGCGCGGCTGGCGGATGCGGCGGGAGGCGAGGGACAAAGCGCGGCGAGGGGACTGCGAGCACGGAGCCGTAGCAGATGGCGGCTAGAGGCGTCCGCGCAGCTGGGGCTGCCCGCGCCCCGCGCCCCAGGGCCCCGCCGCTGCCCGCCCGGTCCTCTGCCCGCCGCCACCGCCCACCGGGCTCGACTCTGGCCGCGCCGCGCATGCGCCCCGCCCCCCCCTTAAAGGGCCAGCGCCGCTCGGTCCTCCCCCGCCGCCGCGCGGTCCTCCGCCGCCGCCCTCGCTCGGCCCCAGGTTACCTCAGGGATGCCGCGGGAGTCCTCTGTGGAGGAGTCGGCGCCGAGCTGCAGAGGAAGTTTAGAGTAGGCCAAACTCCAGGGAGATTCCAGGCGCGGAAGGAGTTTCCCTGAGGGTGGGGTGGGGCGGCCCCCGGGCCCTCTGCGTGTAGAAGCTACAGCACTGGCCAGGAAGACCCGAGTTCTAGGCTGGGTTCGGGGCCTGTTTTGCTTTAAGCGTTCCACACCCTTCATACACCTTAGTTTCCCATCTGTCAGCTGAGATGACCACACTGGACGAACGGAGTCGCTCTTAGGGTGTGTGTTCCTGGAGGGAGAGTATCTGGGGGTTGGTAGTTACCTCTGGAAACAAGAGGGTTGAGAGTCATTCTCCTTCAGCTGGTTCTGTCCAACCGTGGGAGTGATGTCCCTGGGTAAGTGGTCTTTAGTCCTCCCTCCTGAACTGGGCTCTGGACCCTGGGTCCCTACAGAGCTAGGCAGAGGGAGAGAGGGATGCTGCTCCCCAGGACCTGGGAGTGGGACGCTTTGATTGGGGTGACTCAGCCGGAAGCAGAAAAGGGTGAAAGTACAGCTGTTGTGTGACTCCTGGACTTGAGGACTGAGCACACCTTCCCCTCCCCCATTCCATGGAGCTGTAACCCTTGGAACATGGAGGCCAGCAAAGAACTGTACTAGAATTCAGAGTTGGACGCATGCTTTAGGACTTTTCCTTCCCCCTTCAGTAGTTACTGTAGTAGTCTTCAGGGAAAATGCAGACTCCTGGGCATGATAGGTTGGATGTTGAGTGTCTCCCAAAAGCCTGCTGTGGAAGTCTTGTCCTTGAAGGTGGTGTCTGTGGGACATGGTTGAACCTTTGGGAGGTGGCACCTTGTGAGTGGTCCTTAGGTCATTGAGGACATTCCCTCACAGGAGATTTTGGGAAGAGGGTTTGGGGATCCCCGAGATTCTCCCTTTTATCCTGTTTCCTACCTGGTGATGAAAGGTGTTTGCTCTGTCCTGCACCATGATGTGCTGCCCTAGCCAGGGACCCACTTATTGCTTCTCTTGGACTAAAACCTTCAGAATGGCTAGCCGAAATAAATCTTTTTGTGTTAGTTGTCTCTGATACTTAGTTACAATAGTGGAAAGCCAATTAATACACTGACCTCCAGTGGGCAGGTTTATATTTGTTAAGTGTATACTTGGCTGCATTTGACATGCTGAGGTTTCCATACCAGCATGTAGATATCATGGTAAACATAGACATCATGGTAAACAACTACCAGCTTCTTATATAAATGGGGAAACTAAGTCTCAGTGGATAATTTCCCCAGCCTCACACAGCTGACAACGGACAGAGCTAGACTTTGTATAGAAGTCTTCCATTTTCAGACACATAGTTTCCACTCCATTCTTTGTCACTTGTGTTAGTTGTGCTTGCAAGAGATTTATCCCTCTTTTAAAAACCCCAGTCTGAGCTTTGCCTTGAATGTTGGCAGAATCTAGAACCTAGGGACTCAACTTTAATGGAGAGAAAGTGATGGAAATGATACTATGTAACCTTAAGGCTAGGTCACAGAAAGGAGACAGCTTCCTTTCTCAGAAGATGCCTGGGAGGAAGCCCAGGCCACAGGGAGAAGCCATAGGAGGGTGCCCTGGCTGACATCTCCCAGTAGGCTCCCAGCCAACAGGCAGAATCAATCACCACATAGACAGTGAGCTGAGACTTCCCATGACTCCAGCTCCCAGCCTTTGAGTCTCTAACTGAGGTCCCAGGCAGCCTCACTGTGCCATCTGAATTTCTCTCCTATAGAAACTGAGATAAGTCTACTGCAATACCACCCTGAACCCATGAATGTGCCGGATCTCCTCTGAAAGAAACTGAGATAAGTAATTGTTTTAAGTTGGTAAACTGTGGGGAGTAATTTGTGTTGCAGTATTATATAACTAATTATTTGGATTTTCTGAAATGAAATAAGTACGTAGACTTTGGGTGTTCACTCAAACATTGAAACCGGAAGTTCTTTTCTTTTGAGACAGGGTCTTGCTTTGTCGTTCAAGCTGACTCACTATGTAGCCCAGGCTGGCCTCGAACTTTCAGCAATCCTCCTGCCTCTGCCTCCTGAGTGCTGGGATTGTAGGCGTGAGCCACCACGCCTGACATTGTGATATGTGGTACCTGGGATCGAACTCAGGACCTTGCCCTTGTGAAATAGGTGCTGGAACCACTGAGATAATTACCCCCCCCCCCACAACTGGAAGTTCATCTGGAGCACCTTCTGTGTGTCTGACTGTCAGGCACTGAGAACACAGCAGTGAATGAGAGGAACATGGTCGTTGCCCTAGTAGAGCTTCTGGTCTACTAGTGGAGGAGATGGTTAGATATGATTTTCATTCTCAGCTGAAAGCCCAGAGAGGACGCACGTCTTGCCTGATGTTGCATAGCCAGTGAAATAGGCTGAGTTCCTGGGGCATCATTTTGGCCTCCATGGCTCCCCCTTGATTTATGCCCAGGGACTAGCATGATAAGCATGGTTCCCAATGTATAGATGAAGAAATGAGGCTTAAGACAAGTTAGGCAAGTTACTTCCCTAGCCAGGAGTGGCACAGCAGAATTGCTGGATACCAGTGCCTTTGATAATGTCAAAGGACGATCATGACCGAGCCTCACTGTCACCATGTATCAGTGTTGTCATCGTCATTCTCTGGACCAGTTTTCTAGAATCAAACACAATGTCTCAGGGCACTGATGTGCAGACTAGTCTGCTCTGACTCATTTTATGCACTTATGACACTGAAGCTGGAGTCCCGTTCCCAGACAGGATAGTCTGGTTGACTTCGCTTGGGTCCGGGGACTATCCTTCCACTGGAAGAGTGAGGCAACTTCATTGACGGCAGATAGTGGAAAGAAGGGGCTCTGCTAAAGGTAATGGGGTGCTGTTAGTTAAAAAGGAGCGTGGCAATACACAAGTGTAAAATCATTTGTAGGTAGTTCTTTGATACTTCAATTTGACCTTGAATAAAATATAAAAATTTGGTTTCTCAATCACACTAGCCACAGTTCAAGTCCTCAGTAACCACATCTGTCTCACGGCTACTGTAATGAATAGCACAGATTATAGAAGTATTCCATCTTTGTAAAAACCCCTGGTGGACCATGCTATGCCTTTTCTTTTCTTATTTATTAGTTATTAATATTGGAACTGCAAACTATAAGGTGAGTCACAGTCTTCATTCATTTTTCAGTTAGCATACGCTAAGTGTATACTCTGAATCCTGCAGGTTGATAGGCTCCAGGGTGCTGGGAGGGACCTCAACGAGCTTCTGGTCAAGAGGAGCTCAGGCTAGAATCACCAGGGAGCTGTCAAAGTAATGAACACTCCGTCCCACCTTGCAGAGATTGCGATGAAGTTGTTTGGAAGTGGGGCTTGGTCTCGAGAGTTTAGGGACTCTCCGCAGGTGCAGCTGATGTGCAGCTGGGCTCGAGAACCCCTGCGTTGTGTTCTCTCCCTGAAGTGATGGGCTCCAGATAACCTGAAAACCTGAATCCACCCTAGTCTGGATTCTTCTCTAGAGCTCCTAACACAAACTCAGAATTCTCTGCACTCGGCACCTGTGTGGATTGTATGTGAAAGTCTTAGAGAAGAACAAGTCCACTCTTCTCTAAAACAAAGAGAATCCCATTTCCCTATAAAAAGTGCCAAAAGAACTTCTGGTCTGAGGCCCATTTTCAGTTGCTTCTTTCTCAGTTGCTCGTGTGCCCTGTGCGTGATTCAGCCTAGACAGCTCTGAGGAAATGACCGCCCTTGCTGAGCACCTGGCACAGGGCAGTTGCTTCGCACACAGTTTCACTTTACCCTAGGGGCAAACTTGCAAGGCAGGTACTGCTGACACCAGTTTATAGATGAGCGGACTGAGATTCACAGATGTAAAGGACTAGAATTTGTCCAAGTCCACACAGCTGAGACTCAGTGTTCTTGTTTTTTCCCCTACATCCATCCCCCTGTCCCTTCCCCATTCAGCTCAGACTGTGGGGCAGCTGGCACACATCTTTGCCTGCTTTGGATCCACACTGGAAAGAAAGCTCTGTGCTGTTGAGATGCAATCCTTACTTTGTGTGCCAGTTCAAGGCCCAAAGCTGATATGACCTGGACAATTGTCACTTGGGCTCAGGGAAAGTCCTCGGCCTGGAGGGAAAGTGAATGTGGGCGAAGGGACCTGGAGTGGAGTTCTGTTAATCCATGCTCCAGGATTCCATTTCCTCGGGGATTTGGAGGAGGCAGCTGAGAACTCTGTTGTACCTGGAGCAGTGAGCGCTCAGACACGTAGCAATTACGGTGCATTCTTGGTGTACACATTATCTATTCTTGGCCTGGATCCCTGTGGGCTGGCAGAGTGTCTGGGTTGCCATGTATCTTTGCAATCTGAGTCCCTGCCTGATACTTCCTGGGTAGCTGGCCTAGCCTCCGGAGGCTGGGAAGGGGCAGGACACATTGTGTCCATTCCAAAGGACTCTGACAGAGAAATTGCAGCCCTGCTATTCCCTGGGGGCCACCGTGCACTGAAAAAGAAGATGCGCTCTTGTCTTTGTGCCATGTGTGGGTGCAGAGCCATGAATGGTGTCACATAGAAGGAGCACAGAATGTCACAGCTGGAGGGACTTTTAAGGCTCCCCTTGTCTGACTTTCCTTTCATAAAAGGGAAACTGAGGCTCAGAGAGGTGACAGACTTGTTGAAGATGACACAGGCAGTTATTGGTAGGATCATTCTTGAACTTGCGCCTCCCCAGTCCTGGCTCAGCCGGCCTTCGCTGATATGTTCTCTGACAATGGAGATGCTGCTACTAGGGGAACTCTTGAAAGTTCTGCGGGGCACAGGAGTAGAGTGCACTTCCCACGTCCAGGTACGGCCTGTGTGACCTGTGGGAGGCTGTGGATGGGTGCATGCATAGTGAGGGATTCTTCAAATGGAGGACTGGACTCCAGTGTGTGCTGGGGCTTCTCACGAACATCAGGTCCCCTCTGCTGGTGTCTGTGACTTCAGCCTGCAATTGGTGCCATTTTTTTTTTTTTTTTTAGGTTTTTTGAGACAGGGTCTCACTTTGTAGTTCAGGCTGGCTCTGAGCTCAGCCTCAAACTCATCATAGCAATCCTCCTGCCTCTGCCTTCCAAGAGTGCTGGGATTACAGGCATGAGCCACCATGCCCGGCACTGTGGTATGTGGTTCTGGTTGTTGCTGGGTGTGAGTATCCACACCCAGTATAGGTATGTGGTTACCAGGGATTGAACCCGGGTTCTTGCGCTTGCAAGACAGGCGCCGGAACCATTGAGCTAAATCCCCAGCCCTGGTGCCATTTTTTGCCCTAGCTCCTACCCCCTTTCTAGGGAAACTTAAAATCCATTTTATCATGATCGACTGTCACCCCAATCCATTTTGTCATGATGACTGATACTTGCCTGTGCTTAAACAGGGAGGGGGCGGGGAAGAACTTTATAACCTAGAGATCACGAAGCCTCAGAGGAAACACAGTACTCCAGAGGAAGGGGTCCTTGTCTTCCGAGTCTGGGGTTAGGACAGGGAAGTAATACATCGAACTTCAAAGCTCTCTGGGTGACACGGAGGTGAATTTGAGTCCTAACCTTGCTGAGTCTCCTTTCTTCATCTTCATGCTCTACTGCCTCCCCAGGGTGCCCTTCCCTAGCACGCTGCCCCCTAGGCCTTGCATACCTTGTTGTGCAGTCACAGGTCTCATGGGTAGCTGTGGAGCCCTGCAGGGTTGGCAAGGGTGATGGGAGTGGGATGCAGCAGAATGCTGGTTTTGCCCATCAGGTGTGCCAGGGAAGGGAAGACAGTATTTCAGGTGGCTCCTCTCTGGGGGAGGGGCAGTTAGTGGGCTCCTATGGTATTCAGGAGTGAGCAGGGCAGATTGCCCAGTTAGGCTGCAAGACAACCGGGTGACATATGTGCCTCAGCCAGATGCACAAAGGCCTTGTGATGGCACATCTGCCCATAGTGACACAGCACTCTATTATAGCAGGCGGCAAAAAATAGACATGGTATTTGGGCTTGGGTCCTGAGATCATGTTTTCCTCTTCCTCATCCCTTTCTATGGGCTCCTATGAAGCTTGAGGCATTTGCCTCTCACAGGCTCAGACCCACAGGTCCAAAGGCCTGAGGTGACCCCTTCAAGGAAATCTCGACACCCTTGTTCTGTCCGGCTCACAAAGGCCCCTTGTTCACTGGCACAGGGAGTGACAGGACTGCCGAGCAGCTCCCCAGAGAGCAGAGAGAAAGGTAGTTGGCCTGTTCTCACCTTCCAAGGCAGTCTGTATCAGAGACTACACAGGGGTCAGGGTCCGAGGGTTCAACTGAGACACAACTAAAGTGGCACCTTTTAGCCGGGAGTACAGGTATGTGCCATTGTGGCCACTTAAAGTGGCAGTGTGCAGTGTTTGGTGGGTATGTTAGAACACACCTTCTCTTAGTGTGCATCAGAGGACGTGGGGGTCCTTTCAGCACGAGGGCTGGTCCAGCCCCAAGGTCTTTGCTGTTTGGTAGGTCTGTGTGAGCTCTGAGAACCTGCAGTTCTCACGAGTCCCCACGTGATGCTGGGGTCAGTGGGACTTCGCTTTGAGAATCACTGTGCTAAAGTATAGTCTTCAAATGACCCAGTGAGGGATGAAGTTGTCATTTGTTGCTAGTCAGTTGCGGATTTTTTTTGCTTGATTCAGATAGGAATCACGAATTGGCAGAGTACACCTCTGTCAGACATCTAGCGTCACCAGATGACACCAGATAATGCTGCATGCTAATGGCTGGCAGAGTCAGCTGCTGGTCACTGCCATGTGTTGAACACCACAGATTGTCTCTGTTGAGTGCTGGTCTCTGCTGCTGGTCTTTGTTGGTTTCTGGTCCCTGGAGCTCTTCAGGGCTAACAGCCCCTAGTGCTTGTTGCTCTTTCTACTGAACTGACCCCTCTGTACACATTATGTAGGATAAAAATCCTGAGTAGATTTTTTTTTTAGATTTTTTGAGACAGGGTCTCACTTTGTGGTTCAGGGTGGCTCTGAGCTTAGCCTCCAACTCACATCACAGCAATCCTCCTGCCTCTGCCTCCCAAGTGCTGGGATTATAGGTGTGAGCCACCATGCCCGGCACTGTGGTATGTGGTACTGGTTGCTGCTGGGTGTGAGTCTCCACGCCCAGTATGGTATGTGGTTACGGGGGAATCAAACCCGGGTCCTTGTGCTTGCAAGACCGGCGCCAGAACCACTGAGCTAACTCCCCGGCCAATCCTGAGCAGATTTAATGGACCTGTGGAGCCCACACTGCACAAGAAATAAATCATAGGCAGATTTGCAGGACCACTCAAGCGAGCCTTTCCTTTTAACAGACCTGTGTTGCAGCTTGGGGTCTAAGTACACCAGGGGGGCCCTTCAGACTACCCCCCAAAGGTGTGGAGAATGCTCCTTATATAGCAGCTACAGGCCTGTGATTGGTCCACGTGGGTGCAGGGCTCTATGACAGTAACTAGAGCTGTCCCAGCAGGGGATTCAGGCAGCAGGGCTGGAACAGGGGAATATTCTGGAAGCCTAGCTATAAGGATTGGAAAATGTTGACAGGCCCAGATCCTTCCCTTCCTGGTCTGGGCCAGGCCAGGGTGCCCCTGTCCCTTCTTCAAATAGGCAGCAGTAGTGTCTGAAGTGCCCAGATGGGGGAGGGGTACAGCAGGTGGACAGGCGAGCTGCCCTCGTGTTAGAGTGGACTGGAGAGCAGGCACGTGATAGCCCGTGGGTAGCGGGCAGGTCCTATTGGGCGAGGAGGAGCAAACGGAAGGGAGAGGGAGGGAAGCAGTAGCTGCTGGTAATAGAAAAATGGAGACTCAGGCCCTTCTTTTCTGACTCGTGGTTTAGATCTAAAATGACCTTAAACTTCATCTGTTTGGAAGGTGGTTGGGTTATGGCTGGTGTCGTGACTTGGCGTTGGACATGGGATCTGGTAGCAGGAGTCTGGGAATGGGGGCGAGGCCAGGAGTCTAGGAATGGGGGCGTGGTCTGCAAGGTTCCGAGTCTTCCCCACCCCTCCCTTCTCCTGTTTCCTGGAAGCCATGCGGTGGGCAGCTTTCCTATGCACCACCCTGCCTTAGAACCAAACAAACCTTTACCTTGTGAGTGTCAGGTGTTGTGTCGCAGCAACAAGGAAAGTGGCTAGGACACAAGTGAATTCTGTGAATGATAAATTAGAGACATTTGTACTCAGCTGGATGTACCTTGAGGACATACTCATAAGTGAAATGAATAGGAATGAATCATTTTTCTTATATGAGAAACTGAAGGTGTAGATGAGGTCCAGTATGTATAGTATGTACGATAGGTTACTGTAAAATAAGAAGAAAATATTCAAAGAGGAAGGGGAAGTGTTGTATGGAAAGTAAAGAAGGGAAAGAAAAAATTTGATGGTAAAAACAAAAAAATGGAAACAAAACTTTATATTTAGGAGGTGAGGGTTGTAGGGAGAGCAGGGGAGTGGGAAAAAATGAGAATCAAGGTGTGTCATGTACGGGTACAAAGTCTCCATGTTGCATGTGATCATAATGTTTATCTAAAATGTAACAATAAACTCAATACAGGAAAAAAATTTGAAAGAAATAAAACAGTATACTCAGGCTTAATAAAAATAGCTAATTTTGTTAAAAATTTTATTTATTTATGCTAATTAATGAGAGAACCAGAAAAGCATTTAAGTCAATTTAGGGGCAAAATTTAAAGAGATATACACAATATATGTTCAAAATTTGTGGTAAATATTTAAATTTGAAACATTTATTACAGTAAAAGACAAATTATTATGAATCATCCTCAGAACACTCTCCCTTTCTGTGGACACACTTACCCCACTTCTTTCCAATTGTGAAGCAGTCTGGACGTCCTCTTTCATCAGTGTCTTTGTGAGGTGTGATCAAACATACAATAAATACTGCTGCCCACCAGATGGGAAGAGAGGCTCATAAAAACATTATGCTGGGTCCTCAGACACATTATTCACTGGATCTGGCCTTGTGCAATTTCTGGCTCCTCCATGAGATTAAATAGACCGTGAAAGGTAAACATTTGGAATCAGTTCAGGATGTTGAATCAACCACGACACTTAAAAAAGAGTATTTCCAGAACCGCTTCAGAAAGTGGCAAGAGTGATAGTATACATGTATTCAAAGTGAGGAAGAATATTTTGAATATAATGGCAATATATGTTTTTTGCTGAAATATATTTTAAAATTTAAACTTTCACTGTGTTTTTCAATTATGCCATATTAGCAGTACTAAAATGCCTTTGCCAGGGGACACAAGAGTGATAAATAGCCTACAGACTGCAGTGGGATTGCCTGGTCTAAAAGTACATGTATCTCTGTTGGACAAAGTTCATTTTCATGACGACATAGTTTGGATCCTGAATGTTCCCCAAAAGCCCATGTCTTAAAGGATCGGTCCCTAGGATGGTGCTTTTTTTTTTTGGAGACAGGGTCTCGTTTTGTGGTTCAGGCTGGCCCTGAGCTCAGCCTCCAACTCACATCACAACTCTCCTGCCTCTGCCTCCCGAGTGCTGGGATTACAGGTGTGAGCCACCACGCCCGGCACTGTGGTATGTGGTACTGACTGCTGCTGGGTGTGGGTTGTTATGTGGTTACCGGGGAATCGAACCCGGGTCCCTGCGCTTGCGAGACAGGCGCTGGAACCACTGAGCTAACTCCCCGGCCCCTTAGGGTGGTGCTTTTAAGAGGTAATAGAACCTTTAAGCAGTGGGGCCTGGTGGGAGGTCTTTAAGTCACTTGGGGCATGCCCTTGAATAGGATTGTGGAACTCCGGTCCTTCCTTGCTCTCTCTTGCTTGGCCATAAAGTGAGCAGTTTTTCCATTGCTGTGAGCCATGATGTACTACTGTCTTGCTATGGACCCAAAAGCAATGAGACCAACAAACCATTGACTGAAACTTTCAACATTATGAGCTAAAATCATCACCTTCTTCTTCTTCCTCTTCCTCTTCTTTTTCTTCCTCCTCTTCCTTTTCTTCTTCCTCCTCCTCCTCTTCTTCCTCTTCTTCTTCTTTTTTTTGTAGTATCAGGGATCAAACTTGGGTTCTTGTGCTGCTAAGGTGGGCACGGTACCCCTGAGCTAAGTCCCTAGCTCTTAAACCTTTCTTCCTTATAAATTGCTTATCTCAAGTGTTTCATTAGATGACCAGAAAGCTGACTAATACATGCGTTTATGGGTGAGAATAATTTACATTACTTTCGTTTTTTCCCCTTTCCATTAGTCCAGAGAAGAAAATGGCCAAGAACAATGCTTTGGGAAATTGTTACTCATAAGATAAAATGTAGGTAGACTTTGTTATTTTCCATCTCTATATCAAGGCCCTGTGTTTGGGTGGGATTATGTGCTTTTTGAAGTCCCAGTCATCTCGTGGCTGGTGGATAAAACTCATACTCTGAGAATTTTAATTCTTAGAATTTATTCCAGATTGGTAATTCTCTTCTTGGCCTCTGATCTTCCTTCTTTAGCTCTCTTGGTTGTTAGCCTTAGCATTTTGGTTAGTCAGTAGCTGCCGTGAACGATGCTTTAAAAGCATGCTGACTTGCTTTTCAAAATTTGTCCAGTGATGTTGGTGAGAAACATCTGAAATTTGTATGAAGTCTTAATTTTGCAAAGTGCTTTTTCAGCCGGGATCTCACTCAAATAATATCCTTAATGTTTGCCCTTAACAGTAACCTAAAATATATCATATATCTAGGAATAAATTTAACAAACCACATACAAGGCCTCTTTATTGAAAGCAGTATGTTGTTGAAAAGAATTAAAATCTAAATCAACTGAGGTTTAACCAGCATTCACAGATCGAAAGATTCAAGACTGCTAAGATGTCAGTTGACTTCAGATTCACTTTTAAATTCAATGCAATCCTTATAAAAATACTGGCAGAAAGGACTAGGCATGGTGGCACATGCCTGTAATACCTGCACTCAGGAGGCTGAGGTAGGAGAATTGCCATGAGTTTGAGGCCAGCCTGGGGTACAGGTGAGTTCAAGGACAGCTTGAACTGTGTAGTGAGACCCTGTCTCAAAAAAAAAAAAAAAAAAAAAAAAAAAAAAAAAAAAAAAAAAAAAAAAAGAAAATACTGGCAGATTTTATTTTGTGGAAATTGGCAAGCTGATTTCTAAAGCTCATATGGAAATTCAAAGGCCCAGGGAGAGTAAAGACAGTTTTTAAAGGGAAAAAAGAAAGAAGGAAGATGTATTGACTAGAAGGATCAAGACTTAGTGTAAATCCAGAGTTCTAGGATAGGACAGGGTGGTATCCATCTTCTTTATATTTTGCTTTTTCTATGACTCTCAGGAATGGGCCCTACTTAATTCTGCAGCATGGGGAGCCTTAGAGGGTGCAGTGCCCATCTGCGCCCTTGTTCAGTGGTCTCAGCCAGTCTGGAGCTTCTCATGGGTTTTATGCTCAAGGCAGCCATCGGGGCTGACCAAGGGCTGTACCTGGGGTTTGAGGCAGTTCATCTCCTTATAGCAGTGACACACCCCATTGCTCCAGACAGAGCAGTGGCTTCCCCACTGAGTAAGGGGACAGTTCCAGATCCTCAACTATACTTCAGTAACCCTCTCCACTCTGGCCTCTCCCTGCTTTTCCAGTCTTAGTTTCTGCCACCCTTTCAACCCTTTAGATATCTTCAGCTCCTTGACTCAGACTGTAATCTCAGATTCTGGGCGTGACTTCCTGGTACATTCTTCTCCCTTGACCAGACAGTTCCTATCTACCTTAATGTTGGGGTTTAAATATGCATGCTTATGAGGGCTGGCATTCTTCACTCAGATTGGCAGGATCCCTGCCGCACGCTCAGTGTGTCCTTTGTGCCTGTCTTCCCCATGCCCTGAACTCTCTCTCCTTCTGACAACATGAGAATGGGGGCTGTCAGTTTTGTGCACCACTCTCTTTTCTCTTCCTAGAATACTGCCTGCCTCAGAATAGGTGTTTAGTGACATTTATCAAGCATACAAGTAGATGTGGGCCTATAAACTTAGCATACATCTTTTGAAGACCAAGTTTGTAAAATCAAACCCATTATGAAATGCCTAACTTCACCTTTTGGTAAAATCCCTGGGTTATGATGCCCTGATGCCATGTTCGAAACTCTCGAAGGGCTGCTCAGCGCCTTCCCAGAGCCACCCAAACCTGTCAGCCTTGTCCTGATGCTTGTCAGCCTGGGTGAGAGGGTGGCTGGAGCAGGGCCAGACTCCTCCACCCTAGAGAAAGCAGGCCAATGCCTTGGTGGTGTCTCTTTGTACACGAAGACCATGGGCTTCTTGGCCAGCCAGGGAGCTGTTCTGTTCTGGAAACCAGAGGTTTTGAGGCCCAATTTGCTCCCAGTTTTGTGGTTGCATAAAGTGGGCGGTACATTTATTGTTACCAGTTTTTTGTTGTTGTTGTTCTGATTGTTTTTCATTAAGGAATAAATAATATTGACAATTTAGCGAACATAGTTAAGAAAGAAATAATATTCAAGTAATAGTAGAAAATATTTTAATTTTATTTTCTTTTAAAATCAGATGGGTGACAGTAATGAACACATAGCAGTGACTCTAGCTTGGATTATATTACTCTTTATATGAGTGCGCTCATAATATATAATTTTCTACATTTTTTATAGAAAAAGAGATCTGTAAGGGCAAAAGTGTCTATCCAAGACCCATAAAATTCACAGTGTAACTATGGCAGATCACTTCTGAAGGTGTGTGTATGTGTGTTGGCATGTACACCTGGTCTCTCTGCATCCTGTGTAATATATATGTTGTATATATTATCTATCTATAAATTTTATAAATATACAATCATTCCTTGCTCAGTTTTGTTTTTTAAATTGAACAACATATCGTTTATGCTTTTCTGTGTTATCAAATGTTCTTTGATGTCTTGTTTTTAATTATAAAAGTAATATACGCCACATCCTTCTCAATGTACACACATTGTTCCAGTGAGTGAATGTATTGTGATATATCTAACTAACCTACTTTAGGTGATTTCAAGGTTTTGCTGTTAGGAATAACATGACATTGAACTTTGGCAGTAGAATCAGTACTTTCAGCCAGGGTTATTTCCTTGAAATCATTTCTAAATGTATCATTTTACATTCGCTACTGAAAAAGTTAAAAAAAAAAGACCCCAAAATGTACTGCACTGGCATATTGACTGTTTGGGGTAAAGGTACATGAAACAAGGAAGGTGGAAGAAAAGTGCTCTGGATTTAGTTTCTTTTTTTTTTGAGACAGGGTCTCGCTTTGTAATTCAGGCTGGCCCTGAGCTCAGCCTCAAACTCACATCACAGCAATCCTCCTGCCTCTGCCTCCTGAGTGTTGGGATGACAGGCATGAGCCACCACGCCCGGCATTGTGGTATGTGGTACTGGTTGCTGCTGGGCGTGAGTCTCCATGCCCAGTATTGTATGTGGTTACTGGGGATTGAACCTGGGCCCTGGCGCTTGCAGGACAGGTGCCAAAACCACTGAGCTAAATCTCCAGCCCCTGAATTTAGTTTTTTCTTAAATGTAGGACATGAAATTCCCATGCGGAAGAGCCTTTCCTTATAACAGAAGGGAAATGACATGCTTTCCAAGGGTGGGAAGTTGAGCCAAGGAAAATCAAACGAATGTAGGTAGATTAACTCATAATCCTAGACCCTCTTCTGCCCACACCCCTTGGACTAGGTACATTTTCATAATTTACTACTCTGTTCAATTCAGTGTAGAAGTGTTCAGTTTTTACCATATCTTTGAGTCTTTGTTTCCTTCTGAGGCTGCCTGTGCTACAAAAACTGGTGAGAAGGCCGGAGATTTAGCTCAGTGGTTCCGGCACCTGTCTTGCAAGCACAAGGACCCGGGTTTGATCCCCAGTAACCACATACAATACTGGGCACGCCCAGCAGCAATCAGTACCACATACCACAGTGCCGAGCGTGGTGGCTCGTGCTTGTAATCCCAGCACTTGGGAGGCAGAGGCAGGAGGATTGCTGTGACGTGAGCTGGAGGCTGAGCTCAGGGTCAGCCTGAACTACAAAGCGAGACCCTGTCTCAAAAAACCTTAAAAAAAAACCAAACCAAAACAAAAAACTGGTGAGAAATAAATGTTTATAGTTTTCTCCTTTGATTTTCCTCTGTTATGTGAATTAATTTTCAGGCTCAGCCAAAAACCTCTGAGAAGGTAGAGGTAGAAATTTGCTCCCAAAATAGATTATACCAAATTTCCCAATAGAAGGGTATGCATGCCACACGGGCCATTTGTCATGCTACTAGAAGAAGTCCTGGGATCTCATCTTACATTTCTTTGCACTCCTTGGGTCAGCTTGGGTTTACCCCCGTGTTACATTGTCAGAAACTTGAATTCTACTGATGACTGGACCTCCTCACAGTACTCTGCTTGTCCCAGGTTATACGAAGTTCTTAAAGCTGTAAGTCCTAAAGTCTCATCTGGGACAGACCACAGACACCTGTATCTCAGCTTGGCCCTTTCCCTTCTGGCTCCTGCTGATAATTGCATCTATTCCGCATTTGGGATGATGGACTCCTGGGAGGTTTTGAAGCCTTTAGTACTGGGACTCAGCGTCTTTGTGTGTCACACAGTCATCTGACCCTTAAGATCTGCCCAGAGACGCAGCATGGTCCTGACTGTAGCCTGGGGGAGTCTATTTTCTGCCGCTGGCTGCTCTTATTCTTCTCTTCACTCCGGGCATTTCTCTTCACTACACTTCCTCAGTTCTTGCTTCAGCAACAAATAGCAAAGGAGGCGTTGACTTGAGACTCATTTGCTTTCTGCTTTGAGTAATTCCAAACTGCCTAACTGCCTGCTTTAAATCAGAGACAGGACAAAAATTGGGAAGAGCAGGCTTAACTTGTAACCTCAAATGTTTCCAACTGCAATTGGAATCGCAAAATGTTAGTGTTCACAGTAAAATGTTAAAAGGCAGACTCGTCATGGTAGTGGCTGAGCCTGCTTCAGGGTGCACTTGGCTGTGCAGGAGGAGATATGGGGCTCAGCAGGCATTTAAGTAAATGCCACAGACGGTGGCTAGGCAGAGAGATGTTTCTCCTTGTTCGATATTTTTATACTTCTCTCTCCTTTGGAATTCACGCCTCCCCATGTTAATGTGGATATACTGGACATTTTCTTGGCTTAAAATGTGTGGTGGCTTGGCGTGGTGGCACATAGCTGCAATTCCAACACTGGGGAGGCTGAGGGCAGAGGAGAATCATTGGGAGTTCAAGGCCAGCTGGGGCTGCATAGTGAGACCCTGTCTCAAAAACCAACCCAAACCAAAGCCACCAAAATCAATCAATAATTGAATAAATATAAAAATTGTGAAAGTATGTGGTGTAGGGGAGCAGAAATGTACCTGTATCCTATTAAAGTTTTTCAGCTGTGCCTGAGAATGAAATTGGCAGAGGGCATATCTACAAGAGAAAGGCCTATGCATTTATTTTCTGCAAGTTTTATATGGTGCAGGAGCCTTTATGAGGAAACAAAAGCATAAGATGTAGAAAGGTGGGGTTAGAGTTGAACATATACCATGAGTACCAAAAAGTCTGACATAGTTGTAAATTATGAAAAAGTAAATTATGTGGAGAGGCTCAAAGAAGGTAAAAAATGTTTTTTTGTTTGTTTGTTGTGGTACTGAGACCCGAACCCTAGGTCTGTACAGGATTCTGTCCATCTCAATATCCCATTGTTGGTGGTGAAGAATGTTGCTTTCCGCTTTGTATACAGAGGACTTTTTGCATGAGAATTTCACATCCTGCTTTTTGGTGCTTTGCAGGTGCCTTTAACTCAGTCACTATCACTGGCAACATCATTTGCACAGCGTGTTGGTGACTCCTTCAGAGGCAAGTAGGTATAGTGTCTGAATCTGAGAGGAAATCGTGGGTTTTCTGAAGCCTTTGTTTTGGATTTGCTTTAGCTGCACCTGCATTTCTTGTAGTTTCTTACAAAGAAACTTCCTTTCTAGAGTCAAAATAGTTGAAACAGTTTCTTTCAATGGGAAGGAAGTATTTGAAACTCAGCCTTTGTTTGTCCAAAGAACATTGTTTTATCCACAATGACTGAGAGAATCATTTCCTGTGGGAACCCTTTACCATTGAAACCAACTTTGATTTTAGCTACAACTTTTTCCTAATAGGCCCCCAGCCATTTAATGTGGAGCTATATGGTAGTTAGGTTCTTTGTGCTCAGGCTGGCCTGGGTATTGTTAAGAGGAAAGCCATGTGTCCAAGAGTGGAGGAACAAATCCTTCCCAGTGGGGCTGCTGGGTCTGCAGTCCTCTGGGGCTACAAACAACCTTCCCCAATAATCCAACTGGTTAGAGTCTCAGTTTCTGCATTTGTAGAACAGAGGTTCCTGTGATTCTTATAAGTATATAAGGAGAGATGGCTAAATGCGAATAAGGGCAGTGGTTTAGTGGGCAGTGTATATGTATGCAAATTTCTTGGTTTTGATCACAGTGCTATGATAATCAGTGGCTATAGAATGTTGGTGGATAAAGGGCACGTAGGAACTAAACAGTGTTTTTATGTGTACTTCTATGTGAGTCTAAGATGATTTCAAGTTAGAAAACACATAGAAGTACTCTTACTTGAAAAAGATTTTGACAGGCAACAGTGAACTTCTGAAGTTAAGGATCATGACTACTTACCCCTGTGCATTCAGCACAGTATGAGTACACAATAGGCTTTCAGTACATATTTATTGAAATACAGCTGAGATGCTGAGAACTCTGGGCAATAGATGCAAAAGCATAAATGAGAGATAAACAACTCCCCCCATTTGGGAGTAGGAGGAAAGAGGCAAGAGAACTGTGCACTAGGTTTTGATGGAACCTTCTATACTCATGCACTCAAATCTACTCCCTTTGTGAACCAAGAGGTAGAATTTGATGCCTGGGTTGATGTGGGACACCAGCAACAGGAACAGGATAGGCAGATGATTATCAAAGTCAAATAACTCAATAGAGGCAGCCCATACCCAGGGTGACCACAAGATATGGATGGATAACAGTGAAGTGTACGCACCAGCGTGGTGGGAAGCCAAGTGTGGCAGCTATCAGAAGGTCTGTGGAGGCAAAGAAACAGAAGGCAGCTCTTGGAAAGATGGAGAGAACTAAGTTTTATTGTGCTGCTGGGCTCCAAGGGGTTCATACTCAGAAGTTTGAGTCCCAAACAAAAATGGAAGCAACCTTATGTAGAGATCGGCAGAGTAGGGGGGTGGGCCCGTGTACCAGGCAAACATGTTCACAAAAGAAGGAAGGACACAGTCACCAGAAACCTTCAAACATCAGGTAGTAACTGCAGCTTGAATAGTTACATGGCTCAAACAGGAAATGTCATGGCAAATATCAGTGAGGAACTGGGAATAGACAAAGGTCTGCGCTATTGTGTGTTATTTCCTTATAAGATGAATTAGAATTCTCTGGATTTTGGGCTCAGCCTGCAACTTTACTCAATAAATAGACCATCTGTTTCTGCCCTCAAATGTTAAATGTAATGACAATTGTTTTAATGCTGTTTAAGTCTAAAGAATGCCAGAATTTTTTTTTCCCCTAGGATATACTAGCAACAGGAAAAGAGGGCCAATTTCAGGGGAATTAGAATCAGAGTAACATAAGTGACAAGCCTGTCACAGAATTTGAAATAATGGTATTACTTGTGATTCGAAATACTCTAGAACTGAGAGACACTTTGCTGTATTGGTGACACTGAGAAATGGGTTTTGTGAATTAGGTTTCTGTATTGCAGACAGTACCAAATCAGGTTTGCACACACTTCCCAGGCAGAACCATGAAGATTGGAGAGCTTTTCTCAGGAGCTATTCACAATGGCTGACATTCATCCTCTGTATATAGTGTATATAATACGATCACTTTGATTTAGTATTTTTCTGTAGAAGTGAAACATCTATAATTCAGTGTTTTACTTCAGCATACGTATCATTAAGGTTGGTGGGATGTGTAACAGATGCTTAATTGCTCATAAACTGCTCCCCAGGTTGATTTGAGTTCTTTGAAACCACAGACTGTGTAGTTCCCTCCTCATATACTAGATTGTTTGGTAACTAGTTGGTGGAAAATAAATATTGGTAGATTTGTAAACATAGCTATTATTTACTGTACATTTGCTAAATAGTTACATTTCTAAACACTTATAAAAATAATATGTATTTATTGTAGCAATTGCAAACACTACTGAAAATCATAAAATTAAAATCAATCATGATTTCATCGCATGGTGATAATCACTATTGACCATCCTAATGTTATTCAAGTTTATGCGACATAGACTCAGATGTTTTTCTGCATAAGAGGGGGCTTGTTTTTTTTCTGATTATAGCCTAAGTAATTTCTGTTGTTACATATGGATTAGCATCATCATCTTTCCCTTAATATCAAACATTGAAATTATGTCTCACTCCATTTGTGCTATGATGGCAAAATAGCTGAGACTGAGTTGGGCATGAGGGCATTTATGTCTTGCAGCTCTGGAGCTGGAAAGTTCAAGTCAAAGTGTTGGGCGTCTAGTGAATTCTGTTGTGAATCTTCACAAGGTGGAAGGTAGAGGTGGACAAGCAGGCGCTGTGTGAAGCCTTTTATAAAGCATTAACCCCTCCCCTAGGCCTGAGCCCTCTGACTCATCTCCTAAAGACCCCACCTCTCCATACTGTCACATGGGCACCTTGACTTCAGAGAGTTCAAACATGTGAACCACAGCAGGGTGCTTCTACATTTTCTCTCTCTGTTACCATCCGGTGGCAGTCTGTGAACATACTTTCTTGGGAAACATTCTCCAGAGTGAAACTCCTGTTAGTCTGATTTTAAAACTTGATCATTCCTCAAGTTGTTTTATCTTGAAGGATGTTAACACAGTACATGTGTCTAGTCTCCCCATCTTGACTGTAAGCTCTCAGAGAAGGAAAAGAAGATGTCTTAGGTGTCTCTGTATCCTCTACCAATCCTAGCACAGCCTGGACCATTAAAATGCTTCTTCTGCAGATTATATAATAACTGCATAAAAACAGCTTAAAACTCTTTACTTATCTCCAGTAATGAGGGAGTCTGGGTGTAGACAGTTCAGGGGTTGGTACAACAGCTCAGCAGTGTCCTGTTCTTCCATCTTCCACACACTTCCTGTCCCTTGGCTTGCTCTTTACAGCAGCAGGATGACTTCAAGCTGTCTTAACACCCTTTCATCTGAACCAAAGAAGTAAATAAGGCAGTTCTTCTGCCTCTGTCTTGATTAGAGAGAAAAAATTTTTTCAGAGCCACCCAGGAGAGTTTTCCTTCCATTTCACTGGCCAGATTTGGATTACAAGACTCCTAGCTGCAAAGGAGGCTGGGAAGTTGCATCTTTGGCATTTTCCGTTCCTACACACTATTATAAAGGTGAGAGAGAGAGAGAGAGTGCGCGAGCGAGTGAGCACGAGCCTGACTGGCAAGTGCAAGTTCCTGAATTCAGTCCCTAGTACCACAGATAGAAAGATTGTAATCTGTAATAGTGTTCTGAAGGTTTAGCTTCAACAGATTGTGGAAAAGATTGACCATAGTGTACTGCAGTTGAGGTGACCTATGGCAGGGGCAAGTTGAAAGCTGAAAGTTGAAAGTTGGTTATTGTCTACTTCGAAGGACTCTGCAAACCTAAATCTGAGGACCTACATGAAAATGAGACACACCAAACAGTCCTCTTGATCCCCTGTGACAGGCCTCAGGGCAAAAGTTCAGGAACAAAAAACTCTAGGCCTCAGGTGCTACAATTTCACAATTAGTTACTCATTTTTCTTTTTCTCCCATCTGATTTCCTTTCCCTACCATTCTCTCCATTGTCCTTTGACCTTTCTTTCTCTTCTCCTAAGCTCTCTATCCTTCTTTATGAGTCTTTCCTCCCTTCCTTTTCACTTTTGAAAGGCTAGTCCTCTTGGGGAACAGAGCAGACCAGACTCTGAGATCTGGCTGGCAGCCAGCAGAGGCCAGGGAGAACTGCGAGGTCGCCGCGGGTCCTGTCAGCGGCGCTGGAGAGAGGAAGTGAGACTGCACCTGCTTCCTGTCTCTCCCCGGGGCCAGCTTGCTTGCCCCTCTATACTCTTTGGCTGTAGGGATACTTTGCGCTAAAGACACTTTAAAACAGAAAACATAAGAAGGACATTCTCATCTGTTTCTGAAAACCATGGACAAATGCTCTTATGTAGAAGATGCTCTCCAGCATCAGAAGAAAAGAAGGGCTCTTTGAGTCCCTCGGAAGATATACTTCATTTGCTGAGGAGATTGTATCTGATTGTAAAAGCGACAAAGGCATCTTTTGCCGACATCCCATTGGCCAGGATTGCTCTTTGTTAAGGGTCAAACGCGGGAAGCCATTTTCTTCTTTCCCCTAAGATGTTGGAAAGCAGCCTCCCCCATTTCTGGAGAGGACACTCCCAGTGCTGGTCAGAGGGAGCAGAATTGGACCTCTTACTCAGTGTGGGAGAGAACTCCTCGCATCTCCTCAGCTTTGCTCTCTGCCCCCGATCTGCAGCTCCAACTCCCTTGGGTTGTGTTAGAGTGACGCAGTCTCATTGGTGCCGAGACCCTCATGCTGCCAGGGCCTTGAGTTCTGGTTCCTGGTCGCTCTTCAGTGCCCCTCATACTTGTCCACAGGACCTTAGGAAGGCGTGACCACTCTGCTGCTTCCTGTCATATGGACCTTAGTGCCCTGGTCTACCTGGTCTCCCTCTTAGTAATGTGCTGTGGGTGGCCCTAGGCTTCGCAGAAGCCTGCAGCAAGTTCTTGCTTTTCTATTTTCTCTCCTCCAACTCAGGCCCAGGAAAAGCCTTTCCTTGGTCACTGAGCTTTGGTATTCTTTTCTTCCCAAGTATTTAGATTTCAGGGCTCAGAAGCTGAGGGTTTTTCATCTTTCTGTCCTTTTGCTGTTTTCTTCAGGAAAGAGCGTGGGAGCCCAGGATCTGCTTAAAAAAGAGGGAAAGTGAAAGGGCACAAATCTCTAAAAAACGTGACCCCTTCTGACCACTTGTCCCCTGGCACAGTGCCCAGTGTATAGCGAATGGTCATTAATGTGGAAACAAGCATCTCTTATGTCTAAGAGACATAAAATGAAGACACTAAGGATTTTATTTAGGAGGATGAGCACATGCAGGACCCCGCAGAGCTGCGGACTCAAGCCCCCACCCCAGCCCCTGGCTGACCTCCCTCCGATGACCTAATCCCTAAAGGAAGCCGGATGAGATCATTTCTGGGTTCCTTCCAGCCCCGACACTCTGGATTTTGTATCTACGTAGGAAAAAGAAAGAATACTCAGGCCATCATTTCACTGAGCTTCGGCAGTGAAGAATTCACCCCTCTCTGTAAAGTTCAGGCTCACACACACTGGTGCCTCCAAATACACTTCCTTTCTGTCCCCACCGTCCCCCGAGCAACCTGTTCCTAAGGTCAGGCTGAAGTTATTATGTACTTCAGTGGTTCCCCACTGTGGAGGAAGGCTGGGAGGTTGATGGGTGCTTTGGCCTCTGTGTGAAGGGTCCCTCAGGATGGAGGTGGCTTGTTGACAGGATGGATAAGGGCCATGGTGAGGCCGTAGGGGCTGGGAGGCCTTTAGGGGCTAAACTGCTTTGGATGTTCCTGGTATAGAGCCAGTGTGTCCTTGAGCAAGTTCCCGGGTGGATGGCAGTCTGTTCCCAATTCTTGCCTCCTGGCGTGGTGTCCAGAATAACAACGAAAGGACTGAGGTAGACGGTCAGGTTGAAACACTCCACTCTCTCTCCCTGCCGGGCTGTGGACTTGGTTTCCTCTTTCTGCTGTTTTCTTCACCTCCCACCAGGTGGCTTCTCAGACCTTTTCCCTCAAGTTAGGTTGACTGCTCTCCTTCCCTTTTCATGCCTAGCTGCCCGGCTGATTTCCCAACTCCTCATTGCCATGGGCTGTGTTGCTATTCTAAAGCATTCCATTAACATTTTATTTTTAAGTCAGTTGTGTGGTGAGTAGAAGCACTATTGGAGATCAGTGCAAAACTTGAAAAAAAAATGAAATTGTCTTTCTCTTTTTGTGGTGTTAATGGAGTGTGAACCCAGGAGTGCTGTATCCCTGAACCAGCTCTTTGGTCCTTTGTAGTATTCTTATTTTGAGGTAGAGTCTCATCAATTTGCCCAGGAAGGACTCAAACATGTGATCCTCCGGCCTCAGCCTCCAAAAGTGCCGAGATTGCAGGTGTGTGTCACTGTGTCTAGCTTAAATACTCATTTAAAAATATATTTTTAAGCAAAGGTGATTTTCAAAGAAATCTGAAATCTTGAGATTCTAAGAGACATAAAATGAAGACACTAAGGATTTTATTTAGGCATCATCGGTGAGAGCTAGTAAGATACAGTTGTCACGAGAAGTCAAAAAATATGCATTTATGTGGAGTAAAGCAATACTGAGGTAAATTTATAAATACAGATCCTCCTTGACTTACAATGGGACTACATCTTGGGTCAGAAATCCCCCCTTTTTTTTGTAACAAGGTCTCACCCAGGCAAGCCTTGAACTTATGATCCTCCTTTCTTAGCCTCCTGAATAGCTAAGAATACAGGTGTGCACTGCCATGCATTCACTACACCTAACCTACCAG
This sequence comes from Petromus typicus, assembly GCA_004026965.1. NCBI lineage: Eukaryota > Metazoa > Chordata > Mammalia > Rodentia > Petromuridae > Petromus > Petromus typicus. The sequence continues at coordinate 10,610 of PVIR01006729.1, read as the reverse complement.
ACATCTTTGCTTAGCCTGACCTGCCTTCAGCATGCTCATGACACTTATAGTGGTAGACAGTTGGTCAAGAGCATCTCATAAAAGCCAATTTGATAATCAACTGTTGACCCTCTCCCATAATTTATTGAATATTGTACTGAAAAGGTAAAACAGAATGGAAGCACAGGCACCAGAGAGACTCAGACATGTTTAGTCATGGGGAGACAGGAGGACACAAAACACAGAATCCTAATAATGCTGGCAGTATAGTCTCTTGTAGAGTGTTTGTCCCCTGGTGATGGAAGAGCTTCCGGGAGCTTCTGCCCCACACTGAGAGAGGATATCCCACCACCTAATGCGAGATCAAAATTCCAAGTACAGCTTTTACCAAGTGCATTAGGGATATTATTAGTGCATATTGCATTAACACAGGTGCACTAGGGGTGAAGTACAGAACTGTAGGCTCAACTGTCAAATGTCTTGGATAGTCTCCAGTGGGAAACTGGCTTTTCCCTTGGGTTAGATGGAGGAAAATCAAAGGAACCTCCCTAGAACACAGTTATTTGGATGTCTACAAACAAGAATCTTTGTCATGCTCTCAGTTATCTCTAGTTGGTAGATTTGCAAAACAGCTCAGAGGCAGGGAAAGGCCCAGAACCCTCAGAGCATCACAGTCCCATAGCAGGAGGGTGTGATTCAGTGAGGCCTGGTTTTCCACTGAAGCACAGATTTCCTACAAAACATTTATTAAGTACTTAATACTCGCAGGCAGCGACCAGTGCATGGACAGCAATAATCCACTGGGGATTTAAGACCCAAAGAGCTCTTTCCCTCTAGCAGTCTGTTTAGTGGCAGACTTATACTTTCTCCTAGTGACACAGTGTATTTACAAGTTGCAGTCTATCATCGTGTTTTCCTTTTTGGAAACACAAAAGGTTTCACCCCTTTAAAAAACCTTGAAAGCTACCGGTCCACATCCAGTGGTTTCATTTTATGGAAGAGAAAATGAAGAGTCTGCCGGGCCAGACCACAGCGTGTTCGCTGATGTCGGGTTGGACGGCCAGTTTGAGGAGGAGGAAGTTGTCCCTTTGTGGCTTTATCAGGTGACACAAAGAGCCTTCAGGGCAGGAAGGCCTCAGGAAGCAGCCTGGGACAGATGGTTTTCATCTTCTGTGCTCCGGGAAATCTGGTACCATCCTCTAATCATGTTGGGAGCTTCAAGCAAATTGTAGTCCACGTTAGACCATTGTTCAGGATCGCTAATTAGACCTTGGAATCTGACTTGAGTGCAGCTTAGAGGATGTTCATTAACAGTGTCGACAGGGACACTCAGCATTTATGAAATTCTTTACAGTCATTTAAGCCCCAGCATTGTTCAGTGTGTTAAGGAAGCTTGTTTGCCCCAGCTGAAGATGACAGAAGAGGAGGGAGACCAGCTGACTCTGAGGTCGTTTTTCTACCAGCCTCAGTTTCAATGCAAAATTTTACCACTCAAGGAAGCTCCTTGCTGAGTTATGTCCAGGCCAGCATTCCCAGGGTCAGAACCGTGTGCCCTTGGCCTTTCATGACCAGTCTCAGCTGCCAGTCTCTTGGCGTGGTGTTGTCAGAACCTCATATTCTTGTTGGCACGGCCGGTTTCAAGGGCAGCCTTGTCTCCACAGACAGATCTTGGTTCCCTCTGGCCCTGTGACCAAGAGCCTAGTGATTCCAGGAGGAAAATCCCCAACTTTCCTCCCATTTCCAAAGCAGCTCTCACCCCAAGTGCTTTATCTTCCAGCAGCAGCACAAACCCTCCACAGTCAGAAAAGTCTCTTAGGGGTGGAAAGAATCGCTAATGGGGGAAAAAGGCCTCCTTTCTTCTGCACTAGTCCCTGTGCCATGTGAATGGAAAAAATCTATGCATCTGGCGGGTAGGTTGAGAAGGAGGGCCGGGAAAGGCCTGTCTTTATCAAAGAGGACGTTAGGAAAAAGGCTATTCTTACTGCAAGGAAAATTATAACTTTGTGATGTGTCTGGAGCTGATCAACACCTCCACGTTTTTTTCTCTTCAAAAGGCATTCTCAGGAACCCCAAGTATCTAGCCGGAATCCTCTGAAAGCTTCCAGAGACTAAATGAATCAAACCTGTTCCCTTTCAAACCTGTCCTCACGCTCCTGCCATGTGAGAGAGAAAGAGCACAAGGCAAAGTGTCCCTTCCTCCCACCCCCTCCCATTCTGCCCACGATCCCTTCAGCTGTCCCCAGCACCGCCTCCCCTACAGGCAAATGGGGTCCCACTCTCGGAATGAATCTCCTTCCTGTCCAGCTACAAGGGGAGCTGGCTTTCCGGTAACTTTGCAGTAGATCTCTTCCCAACCTTCACCCAGGACCTGTCCATGCTTCCTCCCCACCCGCCCCTATACTTGCCTCTATTCAGCCACAGCCCCCAGCCCACTTCTTTTTCTCTGAGACCATCCTCTGCCTCCATGAACGCTCTGGCCTATGGCAATAGCTGGGATATGGTCATCTTCTAAATTATAAGCTGCCGATCCAAGAACTCTCAGATAGAACCATCAGCACCTTTGTGATCAGAGAAGAATTATGCTGTGCAGTATCAGGAAGGTTGTGAGCAGGACCTAGCTGGTGACAGCAAGGGTGCCGGCATGCATCAGCCTCACAGCAACACATTTTGTGTGAAAACTCCAGAAGCAGTGAGTTTATAAAGAAGCTCTTTAGCCTGCTTAGGTAGCAGACACAAATCCAGCGTGTGTGTGTGTGTGTGTGTGTGTGTGTGTGTGTGTGTGTGTGTGTGTGTCTGTGTCTGTGTCTGTGTGCGTCGGAGGAAAGAACAAGGGAGGTCGGATGCTGGAGGATCTCTCGGTGACGAGGAGAAACACTTTTGTTCCCCTCCACAGAGGTCCCTTGTCTAGCTCTTGATCTTTCCGTGGGGCACAGCGATGGAAGGGCCTCTCTTTAATTTGCTTCAACAAACTGGGCCCCTCCTCTCTCCTTTCACCAGGCGTTATGCACGGCTTGCGGGGGCACAGAGCTGAGTGAAGATCCCAGACTTCTGCCTGCTCCTGGGCAAGGACTAGCCAGGCTCAGGAATAATTATTAGAGAGGAAGTAGGTGAATGGGCGGAGCTCCACTCTATGCATGGAAGAATCTCTCCTCTCTCTTCTCTCTCCCCCAATTATTTAGAATGGCACAAATCATAATTTTGCTCTATAAGAGGCTGGAGATTTAGCAGCGGTTGTGGCGCTTGCCTTGCAAATATGAAGTCTTGAGTTTGATCCCTTGTAACCGCATGCCACAATGCCAGGTGTGGTGGCTCACACTTGTAATCCGAGCACTCAGGAGGCAGAGGCAGGAGGATTGCTGTGAATTTTAGGATGAGTTCAAGACCAGCCTGATGGGTGTACAATGCAAGACCTTGTCTCAAAAGAAAAAAAAATGCTCTATATGTTTTTCTGAAACATAACATGTATCTCTGAAAGGTAGTTGTTGTTTGGCTTTTGTCCAGAGGCAGAGTAAAATAACAGCAAAATGGGCTGACACAGGAGAACTTGTCAACCTGAGCTTTATTGACTTTGAGGGAGTCTTCTCTTCTCTGTAAGATGTAGCAAAACTAAAAACAAAGCGAGCAAGAACAAAAACAACTGCACTAAACTTCTGTCCTCCCGTGAATATTCTGAGTCTAAATGTATTTGGATACTTGAAGACTGGGTAGTCTGAGTGCTGGTAGAGGACCATTTCTTAGATAAAATTGGGCAAACAGGGAATAAAGCGGGAAGCCTGCCATCTGGTGGTGAGTGTATGTATTGCTGTTATGCACAACCTCTCGGTCTGAGTTTTCAGAACCAGAGCCCTTTCCTCCTCACTCCCACCTTCCTTAATTATACGAGTTTTAATTGTACCACAGTTACAATACTTAATTGTGTTATCTACATAATAATGAGTGAAGGGAATACTCCTGTGATTTGCTGACCATGTGAGCCGGGAGGCCTCATGCTTTCATAGTTAATTGCTCCAAAACTCTGCCCGAGGCTTCGTTATACCCTCAGTGCACACTTTGAGTTAAAATTTGAAGGGCCCATTAGCTCCTGTCTGTGTCTTCAGATTCCCGGCTGCAGGAAAGATGCCAGATGCAGTTTTTCTGGAAGCATTTCTTTAAAGAGAGATCATTGCAGCTCTGCCCACAGACCACTGATTCTCAAATAACTTCTTAATCACAAGATAGGATATAAGAAAACTCAGACCCTGGGCAGAGACTCTGGGCACAGAGGGTGTTAGCGAGGAGCAACAATGAAGTCTTGTTTCATCTGAAGAAGGGGCAGGGTAGTTTCAAAGCTCAACTGGAAGCTGGGTGTACAAGGAGCCTCCACAGTTATTCCGTCCTGTGAGTTCAGGAAGTCGAATCCCTTTTGTGTTTCTCCACTCAGGCTTATTGCTTGAATCAGGGAGGGAGAAAAATCTCAACACAATCCACTTGTGTCTAGGTCAGGGCACAGGACCCTGTGTGTGGTGACTAAGACTTGCCTGGGGACACTTAGGAGTGGCAGTGCCAGCCTTGAGACTGGGAAGAAATCAACTGATGCACCATATCCCTAGTCACAAATATTTTTAAAAAATAAGGGACCTACCTCTTAGGATAATAAAACATAAATTGGTAGTTTATAAGATACGAAAGGATGATAATCATTTAGTTTATTAGGTAATCTTAATTTATAATGATTTTTAAACATTTTCCAAGAGTCATGCTTTATCCTGGATGTGAAGATGGGGGAAATGTAGCGTCCCTGCCCTGGTGGAATGTGTAGTCTAAAGCCAAGATACGGAAGGAATAATTATACACTGTGCATCTCTTTGCTGGGGAGTCAATTATGTTGATTCATCTGAGTTAGCCAGGAGAAAGTGACACGTGTGCACATGTGTGTGCACATGTGTGTGTGTGTGTGTGTGTGTGTGTGTGTATGCCTGCCTGCACATGTGTATGGGTGTCCCGGGCAGAAAGAAAAGCTGGCTCACAGCTGCTGAGAACAAAAAGGAGAGGCTGGATTTTCCTGAGAGAGAGGGAGGGTGGATGACGTGAAGCTGGCAACGCAGGCAGGGGCCGGAGCACAGGGTGTGTATGGCTTTCATCTCCAGGGAGGGGAATCAAACCCGGGCATGATTTGATCCGCATGCTGCAGGCTTCCTCTGGCTGCAGTGTGCTGGGCAGTGTGCCTGAGGGAGCAAGAGAGGCGCCAACAGACCAAGGGAGCAAGTTAGGACAAAGCAAGCTGTAATGACGCTAGAGCCCCAGGTGGAGCCGGAGGCGGGGAGAGAGGGATGAACAGAGGGAGGAGAGACGCTAGGATTCTCTGGCCTGTCCGGTGGCCCCAGCTCCAAGGAATCTGAGCCTCCTGGAGCCAACGGCCGTGACTCCGAGGACTTTGGTGACTTCCGGTATGGGGCCTGGGGAAGACAGACCCCTGCTGGTTCTTAGCAGTGCTCAGAGAATCGTCTACTTAGCCTCAATGCTAAAATCAGGTTATCTGTTACCACTGCTAACAGTAAACCCTTTTTGTAGGTTCTTTTTAATAAGGAAATAATCTGTATGAATATTAACAAAGAAGGGGGAAGTTATCTTTTTGGAGGATATGGGGGTCTTATGGGAGTCTAAACAGAGTTTAATGGGAAACTCAGAATTAAAATTACTAAAATAATTTTTAGAATAATAGAATTTTAAGGTGACTATAGACAAAAATCAATACTTTTTTTTTCTGTACTAACAAATGGAGAGATATACCATACTCATGGGTAAGATAATTTTTGAAAATACAAACTCTTCTAAAATTAATATATAAATTTAAGTCCTTACCATCAAAATTCTAATGCATGTGTTTTTATGCTTAAATCATGATTGAGTATTTTAAAGGACATACTTGATTATGTTGTTTAGATCTCTGTCTCTGTTTAATTTTTGTCCATCTGATTTGTATTATAGTTGGAGTGCTTGTCTTTCTTTACCTTTCCTGTGTTATCTCCTTTGTAGAAGTCAAACATTCAGCATCCCTATGCGAGGGGCACCACTGTCTCGAGTTCTAGCCCTATAGTTTCACAGTTTTGCCTATTTTCGCTTTGAGTAAGTGGAATCATGGTCCCATGTGGTTTTGGCTTCTGACTTATTTTCTTCTCTTTTCTGAGATTTATCGTTATTGCTGCAAGTAGTTTAAAGTGTTCATTCTCATTGTTGTATTAGAGCCCATGACTGTCAGTTTTAACACTTTGCCATGAGTGGATTAAGAAATGCCTAGCAGATTAGCAGTCACAGTTCTGAATATGTTTGTAGATGATTGCAGTGTAGGCTGCAAACGGAATGGGGAAGGCCCACCCTGGTAGATGGCGCCAACCAATAGGAACGTAGCTTAGATAGAATGAAAAAGGAAAGAAGAGAGGAGTTCCTTTTCAGAAGAGCCCTGCTCTTTCTCGGCAGGGCTGTTCTTTGCTGTCGTTGTTGTCTTTGAAGATTAGTCTGGGTCTCAATGGAGACTGCACTGATGAGCTCCGGGGAGCTTAGAGGCCTTCGACCTTGGGCTGTTGCTGCAGCCTTGATCTCTCCTATTCGTGGCTTCCACTTTCCTGGCTGAGTCTTTACTGGATCCTTTGGGTCCACCGCTGTGAGCTCTCCTGCCTTAGACCCTGCGGACCTGCCTAGTAAATCCCCGTGTATGTATTTCCTATTCGTTTTGTTCCTCTAGAGAATTCTATGGTATACTGTATCACAATTTTTTTTTTTTTCATTTTTGATAGACCTTTGGGTGGTTTTGAGTTTGGAGCTCTTAAGAAACAAGTTGCTGGGCTGGGGATTTAGCTCAGTGGTTCTGGTGCCTGTCTTGCAATCAGGAGGGCCTGGGTTCGATCCCCCAGTAACTATATACAATACTGGGCATGAAGACTCACGCCCAGCAGTAATCAGTACCACATACCACAGTGCTGGGCGTGGTGGCTCACCCCTGTAATCACAACTCAGGAGGCAGAGGCAGGAGGATTGCTGTGATGTGAGTTTGAGGCTGAGCTCAGGGCCAGCCTGAACTACAAAAGCGAGACCCTGTCTCAAAAAAAAAAAAAAAAAAAAGAAAAGAAACAAGTTGCTGTGAACATTCTTGGGTGTCTCTTTGGTGCCTGTTTATAGGTAAGTTTGCTGGGCATTTACTTAAGAGTGGAACTTCTGGGTATAGAGTACCAGTTGGTGCTTGATGCCTGACTTTTACATACAAACATGCAGCCAAAGTCAGCAAACATTTGGAGGAAGTCTCCTGTTTAAGATAAAGACTTATATAAACACACGCACAACAAACAAACCAACAAATACAAGTAAGCGCAGTATTCCCCCCTCTCTTCTGTCCCAAGAAATTTCATGTTACTGAGTGTGTGGCACATGCCTGTAATCCCAGCACTCAGGAGGCTGAGGCAGAAGGATTGCTGTGAGCTTGAGGCTAGCATTTTTGGGCCATCAACTGATACAGATATTGCAGTGGGCCCAGCACTGTGACATTTTAGACAGTTGAGTCATCGTGCATGTTGACCATATTTTATCACTTTTAGAACTGGATGTAGGTGTACTTTTCCTTTTTGGTCTTGGTGTCATCATGTAGACTCTTTGGTCAACATTAGTGGACCCTGGGGTGGGCATGTAGCTCAGTTGTGCCATATCTGCTTGGTAAACAAAAGTTTGAACCCCAGTACCAAAAAAAAAATTGGGGATACTATACTGGTTGCGCACAGCATACAGCCTTCCATAAAGGCATGATGCGTGCAGAGCACAGCAAGCTGGGTCCCCACAGCAGAGGTGTTGGAAGGTAGCCTCACTTGTTTTGGCCGTGATGTTGCTTCTGGCTTCTTCCGTTGCATCCACAGCAAGAGGCCCAGTCATCAGCCTGTGATTTCTCAGTCACTATTGTCCATTTGCCCTTGGTGACTCGTTTGGTGTGACATGCGTTTGCACACTCATTTCACATATCATATTGAAATAGAAAAGAGAAGAGGCTTCACCTGTGTCTTCTTCCTTCACAGCCAGAAAGGGCCAGACTGAACTGACTGGCATCTGGTCCCTCCCGCTCCCCTCCCCCACAGGGGTGGCCTGGAATGACGACCCCTAGGGTCTCCCTTCCACGCTAGGGTACTTCAGTGCCCCCCTGGAAGCTGCACCGCCAGGCACCTGGCTTGGCTGACAGCTGGAGTACTCCTTCCCCATGCTGGGGTTCCAGGCGGCCTCTGTGAGAGCAGCTTAAAAGCCACATCTGTAAGTCACAGGGTGAGGTTGGCCCTGCAATCTCAAAGCCCCAAGAGTTCACCCTCAGCTCTGCTGGCCATTCTGCAGATTCCAAAAAGCAGCATCCGTCACGATGTCAGTCCTGTTATTTTCAGGGAAATGCAGGACCTGTAAATATGGCAGCTGCTTCTTTCCAACTTCTCCAATTGTCACCACGACAGCTGCAGCTGTCCTAGATGCCCCTGTACCATTCCACACATATCTGTCTTGCCTGCAGGAAGCTTGAGACCAAGACATATGGCAGAGAACTCTGCCCTCCGGTCACTCCTGGTGACTCTGCTCTGTAACCTCTGAGTGAATCTGGCATCACTGTCCTTCCTATGAAAGTCCTCAGACAGGTCTGTGCAATGTACAATACTGTGTGTTTGGGTCAAGCAGCCCCCCTCACACCTCTTGAGTCAATGGGAAGAGGGCTCCCTCTAGTAACCTGCCTGCCATAGGTCCTAAGAAAGGGCTCCCTTGGGGAGTCCTTCTGTCTGCTCATAAGCCTTATTTTGGGCAGTGTGGGCTGAGTAGGTGACATTAGAAAGGGCTGGTAACACAAGGAGCAACTATCCTTCAAGAGTTCTGAAACTGGCTGCAGAGACCGGTGGAAACTAGTGAGAAAAAACAGTGACTGGGGTAGAGACCAGTGTAGACTGGTAGCACTGACTACTGTTGACTGGTGATGGCCAATGGTGGCTGGTGATGACCTACAGAGAGCCCCAGAGAGGCAACAGAAGCTTCTGGAAGAGCTCCAGATGGCTCAAAGAGGTTACCGGGCTCTGCTGCGGATGAGCTAAGGAGGTGGCTAGGGGCCACTAACATTGAGGGAGCTGTATTTTGTTGATTTGTAACTTCTATCTGAATTGAGCAAAAGAACCTTCAGCGAGTTGGTGACAACATGAAATGATTTAACAAAGCACCAAAGCATTAAAAAGCAATTGAACTATGACAGAAACCTTCACAGGCTCTTCCACAGGTGAGGCTGGAAAGTGGAGCCATATTTGTGGTACATCTATAGTCAAATCTTGGCTTGTGAGAATAATTTGTTCTGCTCATAGTCCAAAGCACTTGGATATCAAAGCACTCACGTGTGCGTGTGCACGTGCACGCACACCCCCCCTCCCACACACACACGAGGGTTGGGGGAGAGAGAGAGAGAAAGAGGAAGAAACCAGTTGTGATCGTGTGTGTTGAGTGATGTACTACTTGCAAGACATTCCTTGTTTATCAAGATAAAGTACCTTGGAAGTGTTTGCTCATCTTGCAGAACACTCGCAGGCAAGTTACCTGCAATCCAAGATTTGACTGTATGTGCTTCCCGTGCCTTCTTTCCATTTTGAAAACTTCTAAATCCTCACAAATGAACAGGCAAGTGGCAAGCAAGGAGTAACTATTGAGTTAGTAACTTTTCTCTTGTTGCTGAGAGAAAATATCCGAAGCCCAAAATTAAAAGGGAAGGGGTTGATTTGATGTACAGTTCTTAGCAGTTTTAGTCCACAGTTGACTAGCTCCAAGACAGGGATGACAAAAAGGGTTCAAAGAGGAGAAACAACAGGTGTACACATGCAGCATAAGCAACAAGAGGCAGTTCATGGTGACAGGCTGTAGCAAGGGCAGCAAGGGAGAGAGTGCTCAGTGTCTTTCTGACTCTTATCCCATCCAGACTACCCGGATGAGGGTGGGGCTAAACCTGTCACTCACGCGTAGTGGTTTAGTGATCACACACCCTTATTTCCAGCATCGTACATTCTAGATTCAGCTGCCTTTGGTGGAATGAGGCTTTAGGGGGACATGCAGACCCAAACCATAACAGCTATCTACCACAAATAGAAAAAAATGGTTATCAATTAAAAATACATTAGAATCAAGGGCCAGGGATTTAGCTCAGTGGTTCTGGCACCTGCCTTGTAAGTGCAAGGGCCCAGGTACAGTACCTGATAACCACATACAGCAATGCTGGGCGTGGAGATTCAGGCCCACCAGCAATCAGTACCACATACCACAGTGCTGGGCATGGTGGCTCACATCTGTAATCCTAGCACTTGGGAGGCAGACGCAGGAGGATTGCTGTGATGTGAGTTTGAGGCTGAGCTCAGGGCCAGCCTGAACTACGAAAGCGAGACCCTGTCTCAAAACAAAAAACAAAAAATCCCCAAAAACAAAAAACCAAAAAACATTAGAATCAAATGAGAAAAATGGAAGAGAACACGAAGAAGCTATTCATAGAAGAAATAAAATGGCCCCACATATATAAAAAAGCTTTATCTGCTATTACAATCAGAAAAATGCATTTGAAATAGGAAGTAATTTTTATTCATCAAATTGATGAAAAGTTTAAAAATAAAGTATAT
>PVIR01006728.1:0-64535 GCA_004026965.1 Petromus typicus | reverse complement strand
CATATACATACTGCATATGAGGTGCATACCAAAAATGAACTACATTTTAGTTTACTGTTAGGAAAATATTAGAAATATGATTTTATAATGATATTGTTCAAAATAACATAGATTTTGAGCCAAAAAACTATTTCAAAAGATAATTATTAAGTCCACGTGTAAAATCACAAAATTTGATTAAAAATTAAATTGGAATATGAAATATAAATTAGAACTTGTAATACTATATATAGTATGGAATACATATATATATATATACATACATACATACCAAGTTCTAAGTATGTGGAATTACTTTATTCAGTAATTTCTTAATTTTTTTCTTTTTAAATTATTGTTCTGTTTAACTATGAATGAAATTTTAAAGTCTTTGATAAATGTATATGATGTACTTTTTATTTATTTACAGTTATAATCCTCATAATATTTTATTTTCTGTTTGTTTATAGATTTTAATATTATTTATTAATATTTTAATTTTAATGGATATTATTAAAGCAATATTAAATTTATAGTCTAACTTTTTGTTATGAATACTTAGAAATTCATGTCTAAGAGTTAATATGATTTATCTTTTTGTCAGTTTCAATAACTTTCGTGGTTTTTTTTTTTTTTTTGATGCATTACACCAGCTAAAACTAGTAAAATACTGAATAGATTCAGTGAGAATGTTTAGGTCTTTTAGAGTTGATTTTTATATACAGTCGAATTAATTCTTTTGCATTTAGATGAGATTTCCAAGTAATTTTATTTATTTATTTATTTGGAATTTCTTCTCCTCTCATACTTTCTCAGCACCTTTGTTGAAAATTATTTGCAGCCAGAGGATTTAGCTCAGTAGTTCCGGCACCTGCCTTGCAAGAGCAAGGGTCTGGATTCAGTCCCCAGTAACCACATACAACAGTACCTGGATTGGAGACTCATGCCCACCAGCAATCAGTACCACATACCACAATGCCGGGTGTGGTGACTCACACTTGTAATCCCAGCAGGAGGATTGCTGTGAATTCAGGGCTGAACTACAAAAGCCAGACTGTCTAAAAAAAAAAAAAAATTGTCTTGGAGTATTCATTTCTGGCTCTCTTGTTTACCGGTTGGATCACCTATTTATTTCAGTACTTTGATGCTTTAATTACTGTCAAGTGTAAATTGGATGATGTAAGGCTTCCAGGTTTAATGTTCTTGCTCATTATTGGCTCAATCATTTATTTTTCATTTGTGTAGAAGTTTATTTCTTTTTTTGTGTGCATGATTCCATAGAAATTTTAGGATTTTCTTTCTATACCTAAGAAAAGGGACATGAGAATTTTCAGCTTTCAATCTGTCACCACTTTGGGGTAGTATGGATGTTTTGAAAATATTACATTTTCTCATCTATAAATTTATTATATCTTTCCATTTATTTGTGTTTTTCTTCAATTTCATTAACATTTTAAACTTTTTTTTTTAAATTATCTTTATTGGTACATTAAATATACACATCATGATTGCACTCCATAATGGGGATTTGTACCAGTATAAGACACAACTTAATTCTCATTTTTTCCCATAGCCCCACCCACCCTACCACCCCCCCATATATATAAAATTTGTTTCCTTACTTTTTTGTTACAAACTTTTTTTCAGTGTACAAGTTTTTCACTGATTTAAATTTGTTTTAATTATTTTATTTTATTTTTGTAGCCAATATAAATGGTATTGTTTTGTTGATTTCCTTTTTAGAGAAAAAGGAAAAACTACTACTTACTTTGCATGTTAATTTTGAATCCTTCAACTTTATAAATTATGTATTAGTTTCAAGAAAATGTCTTTTTATTTGGTTTTGCTCTGTCTACTCTTTGTGCTTTTTGAGACAAGGTCTTGCTATGTATTCCAGGGAGGCCTCAAATTCACTATGTAGTCTAGGCTGGACTCAGACTTGCAGCAACCCTTCTGCCTCGATTTCCTGAGTGCTGAGAGACAGGCCTAAGCCAGCACACTCAGTTCTAAACATTTTTTTCTGGCAGGATCTTCAGTTCTTCCTCACTTTGTTCTTTCCCCTTCTCCTCCCTCCTTTTCTCCTTCTTTCTTTCTTTCTTTCTTTCTTTCTTTCTTTCTTTCTTTCTTTCTTTCTTTCTTTCTCTCTCTCTCTCTCTCTCTCTCTCTCTCTCTCTTTCTTTCCAAAGCCTTATACATCCTTGGCAAGTATTCTACCACTGATGAGATGTACCACCAGCCCTTAGTAAATTTTATTTTGAGACAGTCTTGCTGAGTCCCCCAGGCTGGCTTTGTAATCTTTCTTCTTCATCTTCCTAAATATCTGGGACTAAAGGCATGGATCACACCTGACTGGGGGTTTCTGAACATGACGTGACTTCATTAAAAGTAGCATTAGTTGCATTGCTTCCTTTCTGACTACACTTTAAAGAAATACAAAAGAAGAAAAAGTAAGCTAAATGTTATAAAAACAAAATACATAAGAAAATAATTGGAATGGAGTTTAGAAAATAGCATAAAGGTCAATAAAACTAAGAGTTGGCTTTATAAAATGATAAGTAAAAATGAGAAAACTTTAGCTATACTAATCAAGGCAAGCAGAAAAGTATCAAATAAAATCTGAAATGATGAAGGAAACATTGCAAATGCCACTGTAGAAAAATGCAGGAATCATAGGACAATATCATAAACAATTACAGATCCCCAAAATAGGTGACCTATAAAAAATAGATGCTTAGGCCTATACAGCCTTCCAAGACTGAATCCAGAATAAATAGAAAATATGAACAGATTAACAATGAGTGCACAGGCTGAAAAATTTTATAAAATACTCTGCAAAAAAACTGGGCACAGTGGCATATACTTTCAATGAGGAGAAAGCTCAGGACACGATGGCTTCTCTGCTGAGGGCTACCAACATTTGAAGAGGAACTAACACCAAGAATGTACAATTTTTTTCCAAGCAACTAGAAGAGGAAGGAGTGCTTGCAAACTTTTCTCAATGGTAGAATTTCCCTGTGCAAAAACCAGAAAATGGCATCTACAAGACACAAATATACAGGTGTATAAATGTCCACAATAGTCTTTTATGATTCCTGTGTCTTTAAATCTTTGGTTTAAACTGTTACTTGGTATTTGTATATATTTTTGTGCTATTAGATACATATATACAACATAAATTAATAAAATCAGGATAGTTAGCATTTTGTCTCAAGAGTTATCATTTCTACTGTTGGGAAATTTAGACTATTCTAGTTCTTTTGAGATATAACATTTAGTACTGTAGACTACAGTTACTCCACCCTGCTTTGTGTTGTCACTTGTTAACTAACCCCCCCTGTGCCTCCTCTCCACCACCTTTCCTACTTTCTCACGACTGCTCTTTTATTCTTCCTTTATGAGACCAATTTCTTTACCTTTTAAGAATGAAAATATATGACACAAGTCCCTTTGTGTGTGGCCTATTTTACTTAGTACTTTCTTCACTAGTTGCATCCATGTTGCCACAAGTGACATGATTTCATCCTAGATTTCTGAATAATGTCCCATTCTAGACATAGGCTACATTCTTCTGATGTGTTTGTCAATGGATGAATATACCGACTGATGCTGCACTATGAAGATTTTGAATAGTGCTGCAGAAACATAGGAATACACTCTTTCATTATCCCTCCTGCATTACTGCTTCAGTCTACTGTTTCTTTGCTTCTTAGTTGTTTCTGTAAGAGTTCCAAGGAAATGGTCATATCATAGCTCCCCCTTTCTGCTCTGCTTGCTAATTCTGACTTGGTGAGGCAAAAGTAGTCAAGTAGGATTATATCAAATTAAGAAATTTCTATTCAACAGTAGAAATAACAGAGTGAAGAAACAACCTGCAGAGTAGGAGAAAATATTTATAAATCATTTATCTGAAAAGGGCTACTGTCCCTAAAACATAAGGAATTCAAGAACCCCAACAGCAAAAAAACACAATCCAGCCCATTAATGGACAAATGCTTAGAACAGACAGTTCCCAAAAGAAGACACAGAAACTGCCAGCAAGTGTAGGAGAAATGGTATTTCTGATTATTATAAAAAGGCAAATCATTGAGATATCATCTCATGTAAGTTAGAAAGGCTGCCATCCAAAGGACAAAAACAATAACAACCACAAATACAGCAAGGATCCAAAGAAGGATGAAATTTCGTATATTTCTAGTAGGAATGAAAATTAGTATAGTCAGTATCGAAAACAACATAGAAAAAGCTAAAAATCTCAAAAAGCTCAGAATAGTACTACCATGTGACTCAGCATCTCACTACTGAATATACCTCTAATGGAACTGTATATTAAAGGGTGCATCTTTATAATGGTGTGATTATAAGAAAGGAATGACTGTAACTTTTCAGCATTTTCTCTTATACACTGCAGTAGTACATTCACCAAAAGTGAAGTTCTGAGAGAAGTTTACCCCTCATGGGACATATCAGTTTTAAATATCTATGGACTGATTAGAACTAGAATGGGAATCATGTGTTCTATCATTGTTTTATCATCAGCGTTATAGAGTGGAGTCAGGATGAAGAAGAGCTTCATTTTTCTTTCCACATACTTGATCAGGAAGCTTGAGTTACTGTCCCTAGACAGTGAGGAAAGAATCAAAGAACTTCATTGATGCCCTGAGCTATTTATTCAGAGGAGTACTTACCAAAAAATATTTCTTGTTTGGTGTCACTCTCTTTTTGCTGCCCAAGAATGAATAAATCCCTAAGGAATCCTCCAAATCAGTGAATGCTAACAGTAGTATATTTGAGATTTTCTTGATTATGATGAAATATAATAGCCCCACCCCATCCTTTACCCCTAGGAGATATATATGCCACAAGCCACCTAGTGGAACCATAGATCAGACAGAAACCTTTATATACTGTGTTTTTTTTTTCTTATATAGCTATAAGAAAGTTGGTATGCTGAAGTTTAATATGCAGACTAGGCATGCTAAGAGACTAACAATGGGTAATAATAAGATAGAACAGATCTTGAGGCAGATATTAACCATTAGGCAAGTGCTCCAAAGGAATGGAGATGAAAGGTGAAGGGTAGGGGAGGATAATGAGGAGGATGCAACTGTGTCATGTACAAGATCCTAATTACTTTAAACAATGTAAACTTTATATGCCATAACATGAGCTAAGACAAATATTATCAACAAATATGTAAAAGATGATAGGGGATCACAAAGAGGGGAGGGAGAAGGGAAAGGGATTTGGAAAAAAAATAAACACGTTGTAATATATGCACATAATCACTCCCCAAGATGATTGTAAATTGCATGAAGTACAAACATATGAATAAAACAAAATTAAATTAAATCTAAAGATAAACTGTTACAAATTTAACAATGTCCTATAATAAAAGTTGTGTAAATATGCTTTCTCTTTTGAAAGTGTCGAGGTACCTGAAACTATGGAAAGTAAAACTTCAGATAGCTGAGGCTATTGTCATCATTATCTGAAAGATTAAGTGTCTCTGAGCTGAATAAAGTGAGTAGCAAATTAGAGAAGAAAGAATTTAGGTTGATTCCAGCTTTTATGTCATTATAATTTAATTCATCTTTCTCTTTTTTCTCACCATGAAATCTTTCTAATTAAGAAACAATTTCCAGTCCACAGTTTCTCTACTAAACTCTCCTGGATAATTTGCTGTTGTTTCAAGATGTAAAAATCCCAGACGCTTTGTACACTGATTAACATTTAAAAAATCTATAAAGTTTAATTAGGAAAAAAATGAACAATAAAGTTTTATTCACCCTGCCAAATTTTAGTGGCTAATGTGCTGCTTTACTTTCCACAGCTTTGCTTCTTTGCTCTCTTAAAACTGCTTGAAATTTTTCATTAAAAAACCCCATTTTTGTGAATATTGAGTAGTGGAAGGTAAAATAGGGACATTACACTTATTGTTTTTCTACCTTCTTAATGCTTGGGACTAACTTAAGCAATTTTTAAAATATTTATTTTCCCAACCTAATACTTATTAAGCCCAACCTAATATTTAATTTATACTTTCTATTTTTAGATATCATTTCCTGGATCAAAATAGATCTTGATAGACAGAACTAATTTACTTAAGCTCCCTTTAGTAAATCAGGGTGGAGAGTAGGTATAGACATAATGATTTGGAAAAAAAATGAGAAATTAGACTGAATGCAGTTCATGTTGTATTCACTAGTATATACAGACTCCCAGCACAGAAAGTTCTTGGTGTTGGAGCTTTGTCATGTCTTAAAATCTTACCATCATTTTGTACTTTGAAGTGTCTGCCCTTTTACTATCTTCCAAATTATCAAAAGCTCAGACAGGTTAGAAAAGGTATCCTTTCACCCAGATGATGGATGAGGTAGCTGAGATCTAAAGGAATGAAATATATTAATGTATTTCAGTGAAAATTTCAAAAAAATAAAATGAGTAGAATCAGAACCAGCAGAAACATGAAGATGTGTCCTATCCACAGTCTAAAGACCCAGGAAGAGCCAGGCAGGCCAGTGGTATAAATCTCAGTGCTCCAAAGAAGGTGAGATGTCCTGGCCCAAGCACACATGCAGGAAGCAAAAATGAGCAGAACTTGTCTTTCTTTGGCCTGCGCTCTAGGCAGGCCCTCAGTTCTGTGTCTGAGAGGACCTTCTTTGGAGAGGGCAATCAGCTTTTCTTGCCAACAATTCAAATGGTCATCTTACCTAGAAATGCCCTGAGCACGCGCACACACACACACACACACACACACACACACACACACACACTAACATTCAATCTGCAAGATGCGTGGTCTGTTAAATGGACATGTAAGATCAATCATAACATGAAGTCATCTATTTGCCTAGAAAACTGGCACAAAATTAGAAAGAAGAGCACAGAATTGCTAGCTTCAAAATGGTATTTTAGACTGTTTCTGTTGCAACACAGATTTCTGGAATGTATTTTAGGAACTGCTTGAAATACAGAAGCATGCTGCTCCTCTTGGATGACTGGGGATGGGTTTGATTTTACAGTAGTTGCATTTCAAGTTGCATAAAGATTAAATATAATGTAATGATGTCTTCTCTTTTTTTTTTTTCTAGTAGTCAGACTGAATCCAGAGCCTGCATTCTGAGCTATATCCCCACCTCCCTATCCTCTTTACTTTTTATTTTGATATAGGGTCTACTAAGTCACTAAGTTGCCCAGGCTGGGTTCTTACTTGGTATCCTCCTGCCTCAGCCTCTCTGGGAGCTGGGATGACAGGTGTGTACTGCCATGCCTAAGTTTAATATCTTCCTAATTGATCATGTTTAAACATCCTACATCTTACAGAAAATGGACAATATTAGACTTTATTGAGAAAATAAAGGCAAGAAGGCAAACAATGACATTACCCAAGGAGAAATTGCACAGAAGAGACATTCACTCACACTAGAAACTTAAAAATGCATCATGTGCTCTTCTCCTCAACTGGTCAATAAGCTGGGTACTGTACAAAGCAATAAAAACTGTCTTTGGGAGAATGAGAAGGCCCTTGGCAGGTGGCTATCCGGTAGGGTTCCAGAGGTGGGCTCAACTTTTCCAAATAGAAAAACATGCAATAAAAACAGCATGAGAAGTGGAAAAATCATCCAGAACTCTGTATTTTGATATACTTTCAAATTGTTTTCAAGTCCTGCCACCACAAACATGCTGTGACAACCATCCACATACATGTCCCTATGTGGACCTGTGCAATCACTGACTTGGTATTCCTGCCCACAAAAAGGACTGATGGTCCACAGAGAATGTATATAGTTAGCTAGTAAAAGGTAATATCTCATTTAACATTATATTTTACAGTAGTCTGAACAGCACTGAGTAATGTTTTGTCTTTTGTGTAATATCTCTGGGTTATAGTATTTCCACTACCCATCAGGAATAGTTATATTTTTCACTATTTTCACTTCAATTTCATAGTAAAGTCCGAATCTTAAATAAAATCATTCTGAATAACAATATGAGGTTAGTATTTGGTGATTACCAGGTCATTTTAAGTGTCTTTTCATTCATTGCTTATGCAATTATAAATTATATAATTGTTAAGAGAATGACAATATCATATTGAGTTTAATCATTTTGCATATTCTGCATTTATATTCTTCAATATCAATCTTAAATAATTCAACAAAAAGAGGAGTAAAACGTCTGTAATTATTGATTTCACTGCAGTTTATAGTGGTAAAACTATTAGGAAAAATCTAAATACATGACAAAAATTTATGAAGAAAGACACAGTATATCAAAACAAATGAAGAGACAGCTAGTCAACAATGAGTCTGAACAAGGAGAACGGGAATCCACTGGTGATTTGCAACGCGACCCTGAGAGAGACCTGGCGTTAAAAACAAGAGTGTGAAGACTGAAATCCTGAGCTCCCGGGATGAGCTCCATTACCAAGAAGCGATATTCACTGAATCTTCCCTCCATATTGGGACAGGGCATTATCCATTCGGTTGTGTTCATTTCTTCCCAGCCGCATGTCTGTTCTCACGCGTGCGTTCTCTCACACCCGAATCCCACCTCGCGAGCATCTGCACAGGCACGTGACGCTCTCTTTACTAAAATTAGGCCCCCACTTCTTTCCACACACGACCCGTCTGCCTGTGCCGAATCGTCACCTGGCGCAGAGGCAGAGAGCCAGGGCTGCTTCCGGGGCTCCTGATCACTCAGGGAGCAGTGTATGGCCCTCGTCTCCTGACATCAGCCTCACAAAGAGACTGTATTTGCAGCTACTCGGTTAGCTGAGAACATCGCCGGGAGCACGCTGCGTGACTATCTCAGCAGCCCAGCTGCAGACTGGCTCCGCGCCTGACTTCACAGCCAGCGGAAGGGCAGGGCCGACATGACCACCGGGGTGTGGGGGCAGAGCCCTGATTACTTGAGAATCACCAAGCGCACAAAGAGGCGAGTTGTTTTGAAGCTCCGCTCTTCCCTTCCCCTTCAGAATCACTTGAGCTGATCGTAACCAGTGCAGGATGACAGCGCTCTGTGTTGATTTCAAGCTTTATCCCCATGAGCGCAGTATTGTCCTCAGACGTCCCTCAATCACTAAAAGGAGATGTACCAAGCCAGGGATGAAATCTCAGCTCTCAACAAGTCAATCAGGAACCCGCTGAGAAAAGGACTTATTTTCCTTTGCTTGAAAGTAGATAATGCCTCAAATTTCTCTCCATAAAAAAAGGAAGAACAGACTGAGGAAAGGGTTTCTGCAGGGAATATAATCTTCAACAGAGAGAGCAGGTCTGGGTCACAGAGGAAACAGGGCCCCAGCCTCCAGCCTGCAGAGATGCGGGAGCTGGCCGCCTTGGGGCAGCCCGGCACACCACCCAGTGGGGCTGACCCTTCTCCTTGGTTTCGTTTGGATCTTTGACCCATTCCTTCTGTGAGTCAAAATGGTTCCTCGAGCAACCACGGGTAATTTGATAAGTCTTTTCTTTACTAGGATGAATGTTTCACAAGAAAAAGGAATGCATCTGCCAAGTCCATTTCCTTATGCCAAGTGCTTAAAGCATAGTGTGATACATAAGGAACTCTTGGGATTGGTTGATGGCATGAATTTGTGTTTAGCTGATGTTACCTACAGAATCCTTTTGCCTTCGTTACTTAAGACTCGAAACAGGTTTGAGAAAGAGATGGAGATTTTGCCCTGTCTTGTCCCTCAGCCCCTTGGGGTGAGATGACTTCAGGGCATGACATGATATGTGGAAGAGGAGAGAGAGATGGGACTGAGTGAGCAAGGAGAGCACGTGCATTCCTCCGGAAGCAATGAAGCCTCTCCACACTCGATACTTGCACCTGGTTCCTGGTGTTACTGCTCATACAAGTTCTGACTTTCAGACACTTCTGAAACACACTTTCTACTTTACCCAGGGCTTGAGTCAGAGCAGATTCTGGTGATATTAGTGAAATAATTTGGACATGGATTCCCATTACTGAACACAAATATAAGATAAAGTTTTCTCTTTGCAAGCATTTTTCTCAGAGAATGTTCTCTCTTTTATCTAATATTTGTACCATCCTGGGGTGGATTTAATCAGATTATTGCCTCAACATTTTGTAACCCTGCCAAGAAGCCCGAAAGCCAGTAGCAGCATTTTTAATAAATCAAAAGAATCAAACCAAATAAATAAATGATTTGGGTAGCAAAGGTCAGAAAAGTTTCGAGATGAAACCAAAAAAGGTTCTTGGCTCAGCTCAAACTGGAAAATGCATCGTCTGCAGATTTGTGGGTTTGAGGTTATGAGACAAGGTTTTTCACATTGCACTAATTATGGCTGGAGTTGGAGAAACACAAAACAGCATGAGGGAAAAGTAAACTTAAATGTGGACAAGTTGGTCACAACTATTTTTTACAAAAGCTTCATTTCTTGTGACAATGCTAGAAAAGTAGCTCTTCATGGTGGGCTCCTCAGCATGGACAATTTAGGAATCTGTCAGGTTTTTTCTTTTTTAAACCATAGATATTTTTTTTTTCTGTTTCAGAAAGAAGAGTACCTCCTCCAAAGGGAAAGGGTGGTTCAATGGTCTGTGATTCTTCCAAATACATTCCTTTGCCCTCCATTTGGTCTCTCTATCCCTCCCTCCTGTTTGGAGACTCACCACATTTTTTCCTCGTGAATATGTTAACCTTCTACTGTAGATTTGCTTTCACAAGTATAAAGCAACTGTGGTAGGAGAGCTCCATTTATTGCTTTCTCAAGTATCGCCTGGTTTGAAAAAGGTTTACCATCTGTTCTGGCTTCTTTCAGAGCTGGAGTCAGAGGATGTGCTTTCACTTCTGCTTCTGTTACTGTTGTGGAATTACTGTATTTTAGAAATGTAGAGGAGGTGCGAAGACAAAATATATCTATAAAAAAATCTCCAAAAGAATAAACGATGAAAATTCTTTAGCAACTAATGATACTGTTTTTGAACTTGGCCATAAAAGATATTATTTCTTTACTACTCAGTCTCATGGAAAAGAAGATGAAATAGACTCATGAAAATGTCAGTAAGTCAATCAGTCAAATATTTATCAACTTTTTCTGAGGTTCAACATTGAATGAGGCTCCATGGGGCTTAAAAGAGAGGGTCAAGTTGACTTTTACAGAGGGAAATCCAACTAGTTGGCATGGTGAGCTGTACATACATGGAATAAATAGGAAAAAAAAATAAGCACACAAAGACTGTCCTGGTTAGAACGAAGCAAAGTCATCCAGATACAATCCCATAACTGGGCTACAAAACAGGTAAGTAAGGACTCAGTGCTGTCAACATTTTACTGATTATTTCTTCCAGTTAGGTAAGAGCACTATAACTTTATTAACATTATTTTAATCTGTTTGTAGTTATATACATACACCTTACTGGATCTCTCTGATTTGCCTGGATAAATCCAAGAGGAATTCTATGTATTTATCCTTACAGGTACATAGATGAAGTATTCCATGGAAATAGAAATACAGCGATTTTAAGAAGCATATGTTTTATTTTTAAAATTTAAATCTTTATTGATATATTATATAGACATATCACAATCACACTCAACAATGAGAATTTGTACCAGTATATGAAATGACTTCTCATTTTTTCTCATCCTCCTGCTCAATCTAAAACCCCTGTCCCCATATACATAAACTTTGTGTCCTTTTTTTTAACCATCATATGTTTTCTTTCCCCTTGTCACAGACCATTTCCCTTTGAATATTTTCTAGTTGACACTATTTATCATACATTCTAGAACTAATTTAAATCTTTAATTTCTTTTACCAGAGAAAAGATATGATATTTACACATCTATAAATACACATTTATTTCACTTATGAGTATGTTCTCAAGGTATTTCCATTTCAGTATAAATGATTCAAACTTATCATTCTTTCTGGCAGAGTGCTCCACTTTATAAAAAAAATCCATCTTCTTTATTCAGTCTAGAGTTGATGGGCATTTGATTTGTTTCCAAGATTTAGCTATCACAAACTGAGCTGCCACAAACATGGGTGCACATATTTCACTGTGATATGACTCTTGTAAGTTTTTCATGTATATCTCCATCAGGGAAGTAGCAGGGTTAAATGGGACTCTAATCTTAGTTTTTTGAGGAATCTCCACACTGATCTCCATAGTGGTTGTACCAGTCTACATTCCCACCAACAGTGGAGAAGTGTTCCTTTTTCTTCACAGCCTCGCCAGGATTTGTTGCTCGCTAATTTTGAAATAGCAGCGATTCTTTGTGGAGTGAGATGAAATCTCAGTGTTGTTTTCATCTACATCTCTCAAATGACCAGTAATGTTTAACAGGCATCTTTTTAACTTATCTCAATCTGGTGCTCATTAAAATCACCTTTGTAGTTTTTGCAAATTAATCAATAGATAAATTGACAAATTATCTGATTAGAAAATTAGCATTCCTGGGTCCTACCCAAGAAGTGAGGCCCAAACACCAGATTTTAATGAATTTCCAGGACTAAAATTCCTTGCATCAAGTAGTAATTAGATCCCAATCTAATCTGAATTATTCTTTTTACGCTGGAACATATGAATTTATTTTGCCTCTGACTGATTTGTGGAGACAAGATAAACAATCCTTGCTACCTGTTGATTAGCAAGGAGATATTTTTTTTTTCATGACTAATTTCCAGTACAACAGGCCATTCCCACCTGGTCCTCCACTCTCCCAGGATTTGGGTGATGCCACTCTTTATTGGCATTCCTGAAGCTCAATGACTGCTAACACTCTCTAAGTGGCTCTTGCATGACAGGTAAGTACTTAAGGTCCACAAAGCTCAGTTCTGTGAAGACTGTTAGTCAGCTCTCCATCATGACAAAATACTTGACATAAGCAATTGAAAGGAGGAAAGGTTTATTTTGGCTTATGGTTCCAGAGGCTTCCATGGCCACTATGTCCTGTTGCTGTGAGCCCATAGCAGCTCATACATCAGAGTGGAAATATATGATGAGGCAGAGATGCTCACCTTGGGGCAGAAAGGAGGCAAAGAGAGAGAAAAGGCAAGGGGCCAGTTGACCCCTCTCTCAGCAGCCTACCTTCTGCCCACTCTCCCTTTCCTTTAAAGTTCTTCCTCCTCATAGCAGTGGCTGACAACCAAGATGTTAACACATGGGCCTTTGGGGACACTGCAAATCCCGACTATAGCAGCTTTCTTGTTCTTCCCTGTAACCTGAGTAACGGCATCTACACTGTGACTTCTATGTGTTAGAGACATTGATTAACCTCAGATTTAAATTTCCAACTGACTTCTCTCTGTTCAAGCTAATGCATGCAGTTGCTTGTGTGATGCCCATAATTTGGTGGCTACATTTGCCTTAAATTCAATTTATTTAACTCTGACTTGTGAAAATTCTTGCTAAAAAAAAGTTTCTTTGACTCTTTCCTGCTGAAAGCTACTGGTCTTATGGTTTAATTTCCAATACCTAAAAGTCATCTTTGTTTTGTTGTTGCGATTGTGAGTTCTGTTGTTGTTACTTTGTCTTGTTTCCTTTCTTCACCACCTTTTACATTAAATCCATTAGGTAGTGAGCCACATTTTACTTCCAAAATACATCTTGACTCTAATTATTTCCATATCCACTCCATCACCCTCCACCACCATTTTTCATTTTAAGTCTATTTACTAATTTTATTTTGCTAAATTCAGAATCAAATCTAAAGCACTTATGGCCTGCACTGCTTTGCATAATGCAATCCCCCATTGACTTTTCAACTCCATTTTGTATCACTCCCCACTATTCACCATTTCTCTCCGTGCGTCCATTTCTTAGACACACTGATCTGCTCCTGTGACACCTTAAGTTAAAAGGAAAGAGGTTCATCTGTCTTATAGTCATAGCAGTTTCCATCCATAGTTGGCTGGCTCCAAGGCTGGAATGGCAAGCAAGCACTACTGAAGAGAAACAGCATGATGTGCACGAGCAGCCAGGGTGACAAGAAAGCCTTAAACCGGCCTTCTTGCCCCTTTTATCTTATTCAGGCTACTCACACCCTTAATCGTAATGCTCTTGAGCATAGCGCTGCACTGTGAATCAATTCCAACATCACACACTCTGGGTCAAACCTGTGACTACATGGATCATTAGGGGAATGTCTAGAGCCAAACCATAACACTACCCAACATTTGCTTTAAAAAGAGAATATTCTGTTTCCTTTGTAGTCTCTCAAGTGATTATAGTCCCATATCTTTGTTTCTTCCTTTAAAAACTATGTTAGTTGTTAATGTCAAAATGAAATACATACATACTTATGCCAAGGAACTGTGAGCTTGGTGGAGGACACACATTGCTATATTTGCTAGATAAATGCTAACTTGTTTTTCAAATAGTTGTTCTAACTTACATTCCCACTTGAGATAAGTAAACAACTCACTGCCACAGTCCTCATCAGTCTTTGATATTGTCAAATTTTTCACATTTTGCCTGCCTCTAGATATGAAATTGTATTTTAACATAGTCATGGTTCTATTTTCTTCATACTAGTGAGGTTAGTATTTTTCATATGCTTGGTAGACATTTATAGTCCTTCTTTCATGGAGTGATTATTCTACATAAGCTGTTTTTTCTTTCTGACTTTAGAACTATAAATATTTCATGTGTATCAATTCTTTATCAATTGCGTGAACTGCAGACTTCTTTCCTTCACCTATGGTATGTCTTTTCACATTTAATTATTTTTTGAAATTTTCATGAAGTAAAGGTATTATAATTTAATAAGTATATTAATGTTTGATTTCTAATTTGCGATGTTAAATCTTTTTTAAAAGAAAGACTTAATAGGCAGCTGCAATGATATTCTACACTGTTCTCTCCTATATATTTTACTCTTTAGGCTTTCTCATGTAGATCTTTAGTATACTCCTGAGATTGATTTTTATATAAGATGTGAGATAGTACTCCAGTTATATGTTTTGTTTCACTTTTTTTTTTTACATATGAATAATCAATTGACCAAGAACATGTTATTTTCTTGTGTTCTGAAAATAAATGCCAGTTTTCTTGCTTCTCATTTTCAAATATGTATTTTATTTTGTTCCATTGCTTTATTTGCCTGTGCTTGTAATTCTGCGTGTTCCATTATTGCTGCTTTATAAAAGGTCCGAATACCTGGTGGGACATCTCAGCCCATTTTTCTCCTTCGGGAGTCTCTGGATTGAGCTTGAGCCTCTGCTCTTGTGTATTAATTTGGAATCAGTTTATCAATACCAAGAACAGCAACCACCACTCCGGAGACTTTGGTTTGGATTGCACTTAATTTGTAGATCAACTTGGCCAGAATTATTTTATGATGTTGGATTATTTGTGCCACTGAGTTTCCATCCATTAACAGTTCAGAACTTTCATTTTGTTTTGTTTCATTATAGGTTCTTCAAAATGTTTGATAACTTTCTGTGCAAAAGTCTTGCATATCTTATGTTAAATTTATTTTAGTTTACATATTGAAGCATTTTAGATAGTTTAATATTTTCTGCTTTTATTGTTGTAGAGAGGTGCAAATGAATTGTGTGTGTTAATATTACTTCATTTTACTAAATTATTGTCAGTTATAATAAATTATTATTATCTACAAGTAATAGCAATCTCAAAGTCAATATTTATACAGTATGTTTATTTTGCTTATCAGGATGGCTAGCTTCATAAACGGAAATAATGAATTCTTTCTTCTGTGTGTGGGTGTGTGTGTATCTGTCTATATCTATCTATCTATATTTATCTATCTATCTATATCTATCTATATTTATCTATCTATATCTATCTATATTTATCTATCTATATCTATCTATATTTATCTATCTATATCTATCTATATTTATCTATCTATATCTATCTATCTATATCTATCTATCTATATCTGTATCTATATCTATATTTAGTGCGGGAGATTGAGCTCAGAGTTTTGTGTATGCTAGGCAAGTACTCCACCACTGCATCCCATCCTCAGTCCAGATATGTTTATCATTTTGTGTGTGTGTGTGTTTCAGATTTTAAAGGAAATGTTTTCAACATTTCTTCATCAATTGTAATGATTATTGTGATTTTTTGGTAAATCAACATTGTTAGATTAGGAAAATCCCTTTTTATTTCTACTTAATGTTACAAATTATGAATACATGTTGAGTTTTACTCATTTTTAAAAGCTAATATAATCACTCACATTATTCAATCATGTACACAGTGTGGGCATCATCCCTATAAACAGATTAATAGCAGGAGGTGTTCACTTTTAAAAGATCGTTAAAGGTATGTGGATAATGTGAGCGATTCACCTTTCTATTCTGCTCAGTGAACAGAAGGCCTAGGAAGAGCATGAGATGGACTTGAGAAATCAGATTTTCTCTCAGGCTTCATTCTCACATACCTGTTAGCTGTTCAGTAGTAAATAAGATGTAGGATCTTCATACAACACAGTTGGTAAACACAAGGTCATCTCATCTGATGTTCAAAGAAAAGATGAGTTGGTCCATTTCTGTTCTTCATTCACTCTGTGTTTCACTTGTCTTTCTTAGACAGTGGGCTTTTCTTGACACAGAGATGCTGCTTTCTATTAAAGCTTTCTGCCACTTTGCTCTAGCCAAATCCACCCTCGGAACATAACTAATCATTTAACCTGATCTTACTTCTGTAGAATTTCTGTTACTATGTGCTAACGTTTATTTTGTTACATAAATGCATGATGTATGCATGTGGCTCTTCATTGTTCTTTGTTTCCCTAGTGAAATGAAACTCTTTCTGGACTCACAATTATATACTGAGTGCCTACTTCTGGAAATAGAACATCAGAGATGTTTCAGAAGAAAATTGAATTAATAAAATTCAAAAGGCAATGTTGTTATCATCTGTGAGTATGAATACAGAATAATTTATAAATTACTGTATTATACATAATTATGTAGAAGAATTTCTCTAGACTAAAAGCAATCCTAGGGATAGGAACATGTTGCTCCATCAACACAAGGGTAGAAAGAAATTCTAAACTCTACATTTAGAGTTTTCTTGAGAAGTTGAGATTTGAACTTTCATCAACTAGAAAATATACAAACATATATTCATAGACCAACATAAAGTAAATGACAAACAGATGCACAAGCCATGTGTCTAGGAATGAAGAAGTGATTAGTTCTAACTGAGTTGATCAGAGAAAGCCTTCTTAAAGATCATGATGTGTGGGCCCAGGGATATAGCTCAGTGGTTCTGGCGCCTGTCTTGCAAGCACAAGGGTCCGGGTTCGATCCCCGGTAACCACATAACAATACTGGGCATGGAGACTCACCCCAGCAGCAATCAGTACCACATACCACAGTGCCAGGCGTGTGGCTCATGCCTGTAATCCCAGCATTCGGGAGGCAGAGGCAGGAGGATTGCTGATGTGAGTTTGAGGCTGAGCTCAGGGCCAGCCAGAACTACAAAGCGAGACCCTGTCTCAAAAAAAAAAAAAAGCAAAAAACAAAAAAAAGATCATGATGTGGGTCTTGAAGAGGAGATTCAAACTATTAGTAAAGAATTTGGCAAAATAATTTTACACTAAGGTAACAAAACATGAAAAATTGAAGAGATATGTAAGTGTGCAGAAAATTGGCTTAGTTTGACCTGACTAGTAGGGCAAGATACAGTGTAAAATGTAACATAATTTTAACAGGAGAATAAACTGAACTTCTGTAAGAGAACAGTGTAAGCAGAAGTGAGTGATATGAAGGATAAATCAGAGAAATTATAAATATACAGGAGAGAGAACAGTTATGAAGAGCTTATAAAAGTCTAGTCCATAACAATGACATTATAAGCTAACAAAAGGTATTGCATGCATAGAAACTGAATTTGAGGTAATAGACATGGAAAAGAGATGTTCTTAATTCCACAAGATGCCAGGCATAATTTAAAATATATTCTTAACATTTTCATTTTCTGTGACTGGGAGGATAAAAATGCTATTAACCCGGAGGTGCTCAAAGTGCTTAGGGACATGTGATAGAGATTCCTAATGGATGGGCATCTGGCAGACAATAATCAGTATAGGAGACTTAAGAGAAATTGAAGGGTCAAGAATTACAGATGGTGCTGCTAATGAACATACTCCTATGCCAGTCTGTGAAAATGAGCAAGTGGAAGTGTTCTTGGAAAGACTTTGGGAAAATATCTGACTATGGTTAGGGGTCTGTGTGAGTCATGAGACAAATATATATGAGGTGAGGTTAATAAAATGATTCCTTAGGACAGAAATGCAGGCTCGGATATTGCAAGAGAGACAGAGTCTGTTGGAGTGAGGTAAAAAAAGGAAAGGCTGGCATAAATAGTCATTAAATGTGAATCTCCAAATCACGCTCTTAAAAATGATGTACTGATGTTTAAAAAAATTCTGACTACACAAATTTTTCCTCAGGACCTGAGATTAACTTGGGTGGAGATCTTTGGTTTTCCATCAAGCAGTTGAGAAGATGACAATCAGAAATTTTGAAATCCATATAGATAGTGTAAAAAGAAAATGGACTATTCAAGGTGTTAAAGCAAAAGTAGCAGGCAGTTTAACAGTAAAGGGAATCTTTTTGCTTTTTGCAGTACTGGTGGTTGAATCCAAGGCCTTACACTGAGCTATATTCCCTGCTTATTTATATACGTATGTATGTAGGTACATGTATACATATATGTGAATGAATGTATGCATAAAAGTTGTTGAGGCAGGGTCTCACTGTGTAGTTTGCATGGGGCTTGAAATCACTGAGTAGCCTAGGGTGGCAGTTCTCCTCCCTTGATCCTCCTGCTTCTGCCTCCTGAGTACTGGGATTTACAGGTGTGCACCATCACACCTGGCCTTTTAAAATTTTTATTTTAAGAGAACTTCATGTCTTAGTTACATTTCTCCTTGCTGAGATGAAATACCCAACACAAAGTTAAAGAAGGAAAATTAATGTGGTTCACAGTTTGTAGGGATTTCCTTCCACAATAGGCTGGCTCCAAGGTTAGGTGGCATGGCAGAGGGACATCAGAGAGGAGAAAAAGCCCAGAGCAAACAGGCAGGTGAGGGCATACTAGCTTTCTTTCTGTCCCTTATATTTTATACAGGCTATATGCTCTAGGATGGATCTAGCATTCATATACCTAATCTCAGCCCAAACTAAGCCAAACCAATCAATGAACTGATTTAGTAATCAATCACACACCCTTGATCCTTGGACCACACACTTTAGATCCATCCACCTCTGAAAAGCTCCACCCCAATACTGCATGTGGCTTCCAGAGATCCAGGCCATCAATACCCACTTGATTGCTGAATTTCCCAGGGGGCACTAGAACTCAAGATCCTCCTGCCTCCTCCTCCCAGAGCCCTAGGATCATAAGTGTGCGCCATTGCTCCAGGCTGAAATGGTTTTCTAAGAGGATGATGCAAGTTACAAGGGTACTCAAAAAAGGCCTTGTGCCCTTTCTGCAGTTTTAGGACATGGGCAGTAGATAGCATGTTTTGGTGATAAGCCACAGAAACACTGATAGTGAAAGAATTGTCTTATTTGTCCTCTCCACTGACCTGATTTTTGAACTGCATATTGCTCAGCTACATCATAGACATAACATGTGAATAGCAGTAAAAGTGTCAGTGCTAACCTAATCATATTGACTCACTCATAAAAAAAAAAAAAATCTACTGACTGGCCGCTGCATCCTAGACATTTTTCTGTTGCCACCAAATGCATAGCAATACTTTTTTCCAACAAAAGCAAAGTCAGCTAAAAGATTTACATCAGATATCCAGAGAAGACACGAGCTTGCGAAAGTGATGACATTATCGCTAATGGGTGCATTTTGCCTTCTGCTTGCGGAGTCCACATTTCTTGGCAATGAGGATGGGATGTGGGAGTTGAGTCAGGGGATCTTACTGTTTGTCCTGACTCTGCTGCTAATGGGATAATGAATTTCATGTGAGTCACTTCTGAATTTGAAGCCCAAATTCCTTCATCATTCCCTAGAAATGAGGAGCTTTAAAAGTCTCTTCCAATCTGTGATACTAAATTCAGTTGCTCTCATATCAGGAGAGACTTAGCTTAACACATGAGGTGTCCATTTATTGCTAGAGGTCACTTTACAACTGGCTTCTTAACTTTTCTTCCCCTCTGTGTTATCATTTACAAAATACAAGTATAAATCCCAGTTGTATCTGCCTCAGAGGAATGTTGTAAATGAAAATAAGAAAATAGATGGAATGGCTTAGATAGAAGAAATATTGTCACCCTGACACATCATTCAAATGCATAACTACATTCAGAGTCTTTTGCATCATCATTTTCTTTAACATCTTTTAGTTTAAAACCAAGTTTATGCTACTGCCATGTGATGGTTTGAATTTCTTCTCTCAATTAGCAGCTCGCAAAAGAAAAGGAAGCTTTATGATTTTTCTAGTTAGTCCACGAAATAACTTATAATAGGATAAAGCTAGAGAGATTGTGGTAAATTATCACAGATCCCCATCAGCCACAGTGACCTCCACATCCTCATAACTGAAGAGCAGAGAATAATAGTAACATTCTTAGCAGATTTTGCTAGTTGAGTTCTGTGACAATACTTTCTAAGCCACTTAATGATTTCTGACAGCTTTCTGAGTTGTCTATATCTATGTTACTGTCCATGAAAATATGTGGTATGTGCTCCATATGATACTATTTGACCAGGAAAGAAGAATTAAATTGTTTCATTTGTGACAACATGAATATAGTTGGAAGATACAGTGTTAAGTAAAATAAGTAAGTACCATTTGGCCTCACTCATATGCAGAACTTAAAAAATAGATCTTATGGAAATAGGGCATGTGATGGTGGTTACAGAGGCTGTGGTGGGTCACATAGGGAGATTTGGGTCAAAACACTATAATTATATCTCGGGGGAATAAGTTCAAGAGATATGTTATATAACGTGGTGGTTATTGTACATGACGGTATGCTATATTCTGTAAAAATGGAAAGGAAATGGATACAAAGTATTCTTACCACAAAGAAAATAGCTACTTGGGAGAAGCATTTGTTAACTAGATGATTTTATCATTCTGAAATGTATCTGACCTTCAAAAATTATATTTTAGCAAGAAATATGATTTCTGCTGATCTAAGAAATAGTAGAGCCTTTTCTATACTCTTACATTAAGTATGACATTTAAAAAATCCAAATATCAGAAACAAGGTAAAGTATTTGCTAGTAGCCCTACAGAAGGATAAACTTTATTCTTTTGTAGAAAAATGGATACACCTTGAGATCATAACAGTAAGTGGAACAAATCTGACATATAAGATTAAGAATCACATAGCTTCTCTTATATGGGAATCCCAAAAGCTAAATAAAGAGCTAAATATAAGATAAATAATACGAAGTAAGGAGACAGATCTTTTGTAGAAGGAAATGGGACCAACAGATGGAGGGAGGAGGGAAGGCAAAGGGGGTGAAGAAAAGAATTAAAGTGTGCCATGTGCATGTACCAACTCTTCATGGGGAACGGACTCATTATGTATTGCAAATACGTACTAATAAAAACCAGTTTAGCATAATGAGAGTGTTCTGATAGACATAAGGAGGAAAACATGATCTTTTATAGAGGAAGTGATACAGTTTCACAGGATGGGTAATAAAGCTGGCAGAGAGCCAAGATGTTGAAGTTCCAGCAATCTACATTTTCTGTGGAAGGTTTCATTCTAATAGAAGTAGAACTTCGGATGTGTCTTTGAATGGCAATAATTTCATTTATTACTCTGGCCTAAATCCCATGAACAGGAGCAAAAAGAAGCAGACACAGATAGAGAAGGGATAAGAGTTTTGTGACTTTTATGATGGACAGGGAAGGGGACTCTCAGGACAGGTCATATGTGCACTGTGGATTAAATAAAAACTTTAAAAAATACACAGGTGCTGCTTAGTACTGTGGTGAATGCCTGTATTCCCAGCTGCTGATGAGGCAGATGCAGGGGGTGCAGGAGCCCAGGGATTTGGGATCAGTGGAATCACCTAGCAAGATGTCATCTCTTATTAAATAAATATTTAAAATTTAGAGAAAACATTTATTAGCCAGTAGCCAGATGATCTTGAGGTAAACACAGCTAAAGACAAATAAATAGAAAAGCCTATACACAGTATAGAAGCTAAAAATGTAGAAAGTTAGAGGTCAGATCCAATGAGAAGGAAGAATCAAGAGTAACTATTGTGGCTGAATTCAGAGCTGAGAACTCACTTTTAAATTCATGTAGGTCATGGCTGCTCTCTCCATTCTGCAGGCGGAAATAGGAAGAGGTAGGAGAACTGCTTCTACAGTAACGGCAATGACACAGAGACAATAGAGAATACAGTTTTTTTGCATAATTGAGTTCAAAATTAAATGAACAGATTTGATACATGTGAGGAAAAATAACATGCACAGTGTGATATCTGATACATTTTCATGCATAGAGACAAAATAAATGGAAATAAAAGAAGGAAAATCAGACTGAATTGAGGGTGAGACCACTGAGACGTAGACTTCCTTTTTTTGTAGTGAAGACTGTAAAAATTCCTTTGAGGAAACCCACAATAGTCATGGCCTAAAACCCATACTGGAGTCATGAAGATTTACAACCCATAAAAAAGGCAAATATGTCTGATGGAGAAGTAGGAAGAATGTAAAGACCCGAGGGGCATCTGCTATGGAAAGTTCTTCATGATTGGAAAGAAATGCCACAGGCATAGGGCAAGTATGTGTGTCATACAGCCATAGGTGAGATCTACACCTGGCATAGTGTGTCTGGGCCCTCTAGCTATGTTACAGATGTGACCTGCTCTGCCTCAGATCCTGACTCTACAAAATTCTCATTCATCATAGGATTGTGAGGTGAAGAAATACTAAACCTTTGGGGTTCATTCTCTATTCTCTTTCCATACCCACTCTTCCAGCTAATGAGGCTGTCCACTCAGAAATCTCACAGTAAGCTTGGGTTGAGGTGGTTCATAACAGGAGCCTTTTGGGAGGAATACTTTTGGAAAAATAAGAAAATAAAACAAGCAAAAGAAGATGAATTTGTTTCCATGACGACCTTTTCCCTATCAACTAAAAAGAATTACAACCTGCCCAATAGTACTGGGTTATGTTTAGGGAGAATGATATCTGCTTTGGACTTAAATTTGTGTATATATATATATATATATATATATATATATATATATATGTACATGTATATATATGTATATATGTATATGTATATATATGTATATATGATATGTATATATATGTATATATGTATATATATATCACAGGATTAAAAATAATAAATTATAGCACAGGATTAAATATTCCCACTAAAACTGAAAAAAATGATACAAGTCCATAAAGTGTTACGGCAGAAAGCAGTGACAAAGTGACCAGAAACTAGCTTTAGTATTCCAAAGAAAATCATCATAGAACCACCTGGAAATTTTTGAAAAGGAATTAAGTGATATCATTTTGGGTAATATGGTAGGTTAAAAGTGCTTTCACAAGATAGATAACTGAAGGCATTCAATGTAAGTAAAAGTCACAGTATCCATGAAAGAGTCACAGATGCTGCTAGTGAGTCCAGTCAATGAAAACATATACTTTGACACATGGCTTCAGAGCTCTAGTCCATGGTTAGTCGGCCATGTTCCTCTGGACGCATAATGACGTGGCATCAAGGGAGCACATGGCATAGGAAGCTACTTACCTCATAGTGGCTGAGAAGGGAAAGTGAGAGAGGGGTTCGGAGTGACAATGTCCCTTTCAAGGATACCCTTCAATTATTTAACTTTCTCTAGGTTAACTACTTTCCTTTAGTGCCACCAGCTGCCAACCAAGTCTTTTAACACAGAGGCTTTTAGGGAGAAACTAAATTATAGCACACAGCAGCCTTCCGAAAATGAGGAAATGTCAAAGCAGGTATATTGGAGCTGCTTGGCTGGACCAAACGGGCCAGAAATTGCATACAATACACCTGAACTTTCTGACATTAGACTCCAGTAGAATACAGCACCAATGAGACTCGGGTAAAGTACAATGGAGTCCAGGGAGAGCTGACGATGAGGTAGGCAAAGATTAAGTGATTTTCACATGGTTTCTTTAAGGTTGTTCTGGCGGAGTCAAGGCTGATGACATTCCAGACAACTTGAATGTGAATGTGGGAACTGGACTGCTTACTTTTGACATTTCTAAGAAGGAAGGTGATGACACTTGAAGAATAGAAGAAGCATTACTCTGACCTGATTTCAAAAGTAACACTCAAAGGATATTTTAAATTCTATAGAGATGACCTTGAAATAAAAACCAGAATTACTTTTTCAAATAGATACTTGATAGTTATATTATAAAAGTGGTAGTAATAATTAATAAAAATTTGTCAATTAAGCTAATACAGTAGAGTCACTGACAAATTAGTATGAACTTATTTTATATCCAGATGGCCAAGCAAATGGGTTTCTTATCACCTTCTGGTATACAAGATGTATGCACCAAGTGAACCCCCCCCCACTGAGAGATGATTGACAAAGTGGTATGTTTGATTCCAACAGTGGATATGTATTATTCTAGGCAGTGTTGACCTTTTAGACAGAACAATTATGGGAGAGAGCTTTTTGTTTTTACTGCTGGTAATTTAGTAGCAACCCTTATTTTTATCAAGTAGATTCCATTCTCTATATTATCCAAAAACATAACAAGCCAAACATTCTCCAGACATTACCAAATATCTCCAGGGACTGCAAAACTACTTGCAGATGAAAACTATTATAGGAGAGGTCTCACAAGGCATTCTGTAAATATCTTTCCTAAGGGATCAGTTTTTATCTATCTGTATATAAAATTTGCCAGTAATGAATGTTATAACATTATATAAAAGAATCAAGATATAAACTTATCTCAGTTGACCAACATTTAAATTCACAGAAACTTCTCATCATTGGATATGAAATCCTCCCTTCAGATTCAAAAATTAACTCCAAGGGCAAAAGTTGAAGGAAATTTATCTTACAAAGAAATCTAAAGATTTTAATTGATGAATCTAATTTGAACAAGTATATGCTTTTTAAACTAATGAAAGCTTAAGTACCATTATCAGTGAAGAAAAAGATCCAAATAAACTCATTGCAGTCTAGTTGATTATCAAGTGTTGTGGCCATTCATTTCCCACTTTAAGAATAAAGGTTTGAGAGAAGCTTATTAAGAAGTCTCAAGTCCATATAATTTGAGAAAATTGTGGCCAAGGGAAAATAGTGTTAACATTAAAGAGCACAAAACTCGGAAAGCTGTGCGGGGGTGGATGGTATTGGAAAGACTGTCATATGGAAGAGGAGGTATTCTATTTTGCACAAAAATTAGAATCAAGGAATAGAAATTAGAAAGAGTTTAGATATATAGAACCTCATTGTTCTATAGTGAAATGCACTGCTGTGATGGCCAGTCCTGATGCCAAGTTGTTTGGCTTGAGACAGCTAGATTAGTAAAACACACTTCTCAGTGTGTCTAGATGGGCTAAGGCGGTGTGACCTCAGCAGTACATTGTTCCCAGCCCTTTTCCTCTCCAGCTGTTGCCCTAGTCTTTGCCTCTTGTCTGTCACAAGGTGGGTGGCTTTCTGATATCATGTCCTTTACCATGATGTTTCTGCCTTGGCTGAACACTCTGAAACTATGAGCCAAAATGAAACTTTTCTCCTTTACATTATGTATGTCAGCTATTTTGTCCTAGCAGTGAAAAGCTGACCAATCTAAACGCATTGCAAAAGTGATGGATGCACAACACTTTGTCTAGGACATTGTAGAATGTTGTTTCTATGGTAAAAAATATCAATTTTCTTTCTTTCTTTCTTTCTTTCTTTCTTTCTTTCTTTCTTTCTTTCTTTCTTTCTTTCATGATAAAAAAATACCAACTCAAAGCTTCTTTCCTTCCTTCCTTTCTTTCTCTCTCTTTCTTTCCTTCTTTCCTTCCTTCTTTCTGTCACAGTACTGGGCAACTGAACTCAGGTCCTTGTGTTTCCAAGGTAGGTATGGTACCACATGAGCTAAATCTCTAGCCCTCAGACCTACATTCTTAACAATTTTTCTATGGCCATACCCAATAGTTGCTGAGTACAGTTTCATTTTACCTGTCAAAAACGTAAGCATTTTTTCTAATGAGACAAAGGCTTGTTATATAGTCCAGTCTGGCCTTGAACATCCTATGAAGCCTGAACTTGTAATCCTCCTACCTCAACCTTTTGAGTACTATCATTATGAATATGTGCCATCATGCCTGGCACAAGAAATTTTTCACCACTAAAATATTGCCTTTTTGTTTTTATTCTTTGATACAGTGTCTTAGGATGTATTCCTGGCTGGTCTCAAATTCATGGTTATCTTACCTCAGCCTCTTGACTTATGGGATTTGTCATGCACCACCACTAAAATATTGAACTCTGACTATGCAAAACCCCTAAAAATCACTATGTTTTTTTAATCCTAACATTTATATGTTGTCTCAGCTGAACAAACCTTGTATAATTGAGTCAGATTACCCCATGACCCAAGATTAGAAATTTCTAAACCTAGGATTTAGATCTGATTTTCTCTGAAGTTTATGTTTATTTCAGATTAGTACTGAGATTACCTTGTCTAACTATAAGGGATATTGGTCCAAATAGCAAACTTCTGAACTAGTAGAGATCAGAGGTATAACAGAAGACTTGTTTATTTATTGTTATTTTTCCTGGAAGACTGCTAGTGTGCCTTGGTACTTTATTTTTCAAGGTGTTATGGTTGCTCAGTGGACCTATTTAAATCAACTCAATTACTTTCATGGAGATGACCTCAGATGAAAGACATCAGATGCTCGTGAAAACCCAAGTTCCTCACCCAGGTTGCTGCCTAATTTTTAGAAGCTGCACTCAATGACAGGGGTACTTGTCCAGGTACAAGATGTATGGTCCACAGCTCACCCAGAACCACTCGGCCTCCTGAATAAAGGAAAATTATAAAATGGAGTCAAAGAAGCTTTTGATACATTCAAAAGCTCTTTTCTCCTTTTAATTAAAATATAACCATATAATCAATCAGGTATTTTTCATAGTCTGTCACTCTCTGTATCTATGACCTTCCCATGTTTAAAGACAGATACTTCGGCTGGTTATGATCTTGTCAGATTCTGAATGTATACTGACTATCTTCAAAATGGTAGGTCTGGAGCTTCAATCCTCAGTTGTCTACCATCAGATGAATATGAAGCTGTTCACAAGAGTGGAAAGGGTACATGTGTGCTGAACAGAGTTTGCATGGTAATTCTGAATGAAAAATTGAAGAGGAATTTGTAAGCATAATTATATACAGTTATACATACTGTACAATTTATAATCAGTGCTTGTGCTACAATCTTTTACTTTTTGAAAAAGGGTAAAATTTTAAAATAATTTCCAACCAAAACTTACTGATGAGTACTTTGGTTACAAAAAATATTACTTGGCTTTGGGAAAAAGAAATATATTTACAGGGAATAAGTAAGTTGTTCCTTTCTACATTTGTATTTTAAAAAATAGCACAAAATACACATTTTAAAATATTTTCTACCATTGTGAAAAACAGTAGTTTTACTAGTAATCACCTTTTATTTGTACTTTGTTATGCTAGATACTATGCTATTTTGTATTATCCTTATGATCCTCTGATATTGGTTTTATTACTCTTAATGAACATTTAAGAAGAGTATGGATCAAAGAAATTAGGCAAATTGTAGCTCGTGGATGACAGTGTTAGAATTAATCAGATTTACTTTCTTTTTACAGAAAAAATGATATTTATGAAATGATTATATTTGTGTTGTTTTCTACTAGTTCTGTGAGTTTGTATCTTGAAATACAACACAATGAACATATATACACAAAGATACATTTAGCGGCTTCATCTTTAAGTATGTGAATATAGAAAATTGCACTGTATTTTAAAATATAGGAAAAATAGTCAATATTATTCCCCTGCTTATCTCAGGGCTGGATTTTCCTTCAAAAGCAGTCTTTCTTGCTGCTCTACTTCATTACAAGATGGTATTGCACATAATGTTTAAAATCAATAAATCCACAGTTGTATTAAGAAATATTTTATTAACAAAACAGTAAATTCCACTTGCTTAGCATTTCCAGTAATGGATAAATTGGCCTTGCAACAGAAAAACAAAACAAAACAAACCCCTTGGATACCCAGTCACACAAAGCACTAGAAGGGTAAGATCATGTGGCCTTTCTTTGATGTCTTAGGGATTGACCACCTCACACATTATTATAGTAGTTGTTTTTTTTTTTTTAAAGGCAACACATTACATGGATAAAAAAGAAGCATACTCAATCAGAAAAGTTACAGTCTAGAGATGTAATCAAATTTATGCCAGGTAGTGTGAAATCCTGTTAATTACAAACTATGCATGAACCCTGATACATTTGGTATAAAGATTCTCAGATTTTATTAATCTTTT
Source organism: Petromus typicus (assembly GCA_004026965.1). Lineage (NCBI taxonomy): Eukaryota > Metazoa > Chordata > Mammalia > Rodentia > Petromuridae > Petromus > Petromus typicus. The sequence continues at coordinate 36,096 of PVIR01006728.1, read as the reverse complement.
TCTTTCCCTAACTCATGTTCCTCTCTTTTCTTTCTTTATTCAGGAAGAAAAACAGCTAAATTTATAAGTAGACCAATAATATTAGAAATAATTTACTGGAAATATTAGAGGATATCATTGCATGAACTTTTGAAATTTATATTGGGAAGAAACATTGAAATCAATCCCAAGCATCATGCTATACTGAAACACCACTACTCGATTTATTTTTTACACTATTTTAGAATCTTTTAGGATAAAACAAGTTGAAGTTCACTGGATCAGATGGAAGAGAAACTATTTTTTTTAACTTAAGTTGTAAATTAGTGGTTTTATAGTCCCTTTTTTATTTCACTGGCTTTCCCTGAGTAAGACTGAATGAGAGAGGTGGGGGGAAAAAGACCTGTGAATTCTTTAACCTGGCAAATTAAAGAGATTAAAAACTTGAAACAGAAGTAATGGATATTAAATTTTAGCTTTACATCATCTACTTTCTGGGTCATGAAAAAGCCTTTAAGACTCTTCTTACATAATTACTTGGCAACCATAGACAATGGTGATTTGCTATGAATTATTCATATTTCTAAGATCCTATGAGTCTGAAATCCAGGTCACTTGTTGGCATTTTTCATCAACTAAAATATCACAAAAGATGTTTTGAATTTTTTGTTTTTGCTGGTTAAAGCTCACCCTAAAGTTTTTCTTGTCTTGAATGAAATCTAGTGTCATTTTAGGAGATGTTCAAGTAATGTGACTACTTTTACCTTCTGTACTAATAATGCTCTTCCTCTGCATTACCTTCTTATACTAATAATTTATTGCTATGAACATCATTGAAACAATATGCAAAAACAAGTAAGCTGTACTTCCTATTATTTAATGCATGTTAAGCTAAAATTATACTTAATGATTTAGATGTAAACCAGAAAAGTTAAAATTTAGTCAAAAATCAACAGAAAGAGAATATTTTTTTAAATGGATAGTAATACAGAATCAAAAATGATTGAAAATACTTTTTAGTTGAGAAAGTATTTACTTTCCAAAAAGGTCTACCATGCACATCAGGTCAGAGAATATATAGATATTGTTTTATTGGAAATCAACTTTTCAATTGCAGCAGCTACAGTTAAGGTGTAGATTACCAATTTTGCTTCCATAACCTGCCCACATAGAGGCTCCCATTCATGCAGCACTATACCAGGGATATTGTATTTTATAGGTAAAGGTTCCATTTCATTAGGGACTAAAATCTTCTCTAGGTCTCCTGGAAGCAAGAAATCAGTGAAGCAAATCACCCCATTTGTCATATACCTTGGCACAACTATCTTCCTTCTTGCTTTTCAATATGGGTCTCTCATCATATCTGATAGATTCCTCCAGTGTGTGTGTGTGTGTGTGTGTGTGTGTGCGTGTGCATGTGCGTGTGTGTGTGTGTGACTGCAAATGGTGAACACATGTAGGGATGTGAGCATTTGGGATAGAAAAGATTATAAGATATATATGTATATATTTTACCTTCTAATTCACACCTTTCATACAAATACTAAAACTTAACTGCAACAGAACGAAGGCTGTACATGTAAGAAAAAAAGTAGCGGAGTCTTTATATACATTCATACATATCTTTCTTAGAATAAACACTACACTGTATTGTTTTTTTAAAAAAGTAATTGTGGCAATTTGTAAGGGTGGAAAAAAAATCTGACCGAAATAATTGTTGCTCTGATGTCATAAAACTCCCTATACTTAGCAACACTTATAACATTGAATTTACCAAAAATGGCTGAAGAGCAGAGATATATTTTGCATTTTCTATACAACAGGCTATAAAACGTCACTTATCACAGTCCAGAAAGCACACAGAGATGGGTTTTATATAAACATATGTAATAACATAGTAAGCGTGCATGAAAATTTCCCAATGATTGCATCTATGCCCTCTTGTTTTGAAATTTTAGTGTGAAAATGTGCCTTATATTTCACATTTTTGAAAATAAGGCCTCCATACTTTTTTTTTTCTCTTACAACCAGAAAGGGGCTTTTTGAATGTGTTCCTACACAAGTCTTCAAAAAAGCCAGCACTTTGAATGAAACACAAGTTCCAACCAATGCTCCAGGTGCACCAGGAAGCAAACTGAAAGGTTTGCCCGTTGAGTCCCTCACAAGGAAAAGTCTTCTCTGGCAATCAGACTAACTGACTTCTCAGGAAAGCGCTAGCACTTTGGCTAAATCCAAGGATCATAGGTAGCTTCTTTTTCTGTGTTATGTTTTGTGTTGTTTTTGTGTTGTGCCTCGATGTTGTAATACTCCTTTGCTTTATGAATGCGTGCGGTCATCACTGTCTTTTAGAAATGTTCCAGCAACATAAAGACAAGCAGAGTAAATGAAAACACTGCGGATGTTAGGGAATTTATTGGCCCCTGTGTTTTTCTTTTTTTTTATTTTTTGAATTTTTTGTTTGTTTGTTTTTTTTTTTTTTGAGAAACAAGAGCATGAGATACTTGTTTTGCTTTTTTTTTTTTTTTTTTTTAAAAACAGTCTTTCCTTCCTGATTGCATTCCCTGTCTTCTTTTGTATGTGCTTCGTAAAAAGGAAAGTAAATAAGTTTATATTATGTCTCAGATAAAATGAAGACTATTTCTATACACGTGTCCTTTTCAGGTCTTGGGATCAGACATAATACTCTTTATCCTTGTTTTTCTTGTTTTTGTTGGCGCTCTTGGCGCTGCTGGGTTGCTTCTCCTTGACCACAGCCCCGTTAGACTGTGCTGAGTTACTGATGTAGTTTCGGCTCTCGTCCACGTGGTACGAGCCTTCATCCCGGTTCCTGTATTTGTACATGGCATAGAGGAGGATGAGGATACATAGAGCGGCCGCGGCCACGATCCCGACCACCATGCCCGTCGTGCTGCTGGATTCCCGGATCACTTCGGCAGAGCCGGGGTACGGCTCTCTCCCGCCCACTCGGGTTGGGTTGGCTGTAGGAGACAGAGTGAGAACAAACAGAAATAATGACTGAGTTTTTGTGGGCAAAAGAGCCATGTCATATTCTGCATCCATTCGGTGCCCCATGGCATAGACCCTACTCCCTTAGGAAAAGCATCACGTTGGCGAACCTAGCTATGTTCACGCCTCGTGGTCACTAGACACTAGAGACAGTGACTCAGAGGCCTCTGAAAGAGATCTGTTGTCATCTTTGCTTTTTCACAGATCAATTTCATTACCACTATTCATTTTCAGTATTTAATCCCTACCTCCAATTATGTGCCAGTACGGTTTAAAGGGGCAGCGTGGGGTTCAGTGAAAAGTCATAAACACAATATGACAAATAAATCAGCACAGCCCTGCCTTAACATGTTAGTGCAAAGCATTTAAAGAGTGACACTGATGCTTCTACAGAGCACTTAGGGGTAACTCAGACTGGACCAAGACAGCTTCACACAGGATTGCTTTAGAAATGTTCCTATTCTGATGAACAGAATGATATTCTGGTTGTGAATGATAAGATAATTCAGACACTTTGAATTGACTAACTGGCTGCTCTTCAAAGTATGATTTCAGTCACATGTTTATAAGCTAAAACAGAACCAATTTCTCTTCCTATTGGAGTGATTTGTTTATGTGTGTATATAAACTTTTTTTTATACACTGGCAGTGACTGAATAATCCTCAAAGCTAAGCTTTGGGGAAAAAAAGTAGGAAAATATTCTTTCTCGAGTTTAAATATCTTCTACATTGGCTCAGGGTCAAAACTCAGTCTTTTATGGGTGAAAACCAGAATTGCCTGATCTAGTTTTACTCAACTGACAAAGCCTTTAGTTAATCTTCCTGAAGTATAAATTAGGCTCTTTGTTGATAAAAGCAATGGGTTGATTACAAGGTTTCCAGCATCTTCTTCCCCAAGGTTCCCTTTTTACTGAAACTGACCGCAGAAGGTGAAGTAAAGGCCTGGGATTTTGCTTGTAAATAGCAAGAGGAGGATGAGCAACTCTTTTTCTTGAAAGACTTTTTTTTTTCTTTAACTGAAAAAGAATAGGAACTTCAGAGAGGAAATATTCTGTTCCTCCTTGATCCTAGGTCACTTTTCTCTTTTTAAGACGATTCATTGTAAATTATGCAGTGACTTAAAACAATTTCAGTGTCAAGTGCATACTGTGCACACACACACACATCAGTGTATGTGTTCATATGCACCAGGAACTGAATAACTCAAAAAGGTGAAAACCATGCTTTCAGTTCACTTTTGTTGTCACTTAATATTTTTTAGTATTTTTGTAAATGTTTCTGATCATTGGGAATCTTTGTCATTACAGACAGCCCATAATGCTTTATAATTTCTTTTTCAAACATCCCTGATATTCTTCCATCCAATTCTGTGTGCATCATTTTCTTTTCTTTCTTTTCCAAATCAAGTCTTATAAAGATAGTTACTTACAAGGTAATAGCTCTCAGTCTCAAAACAGCGACACATTATTCTCTGAAGCTACAAAATGCAGCAGGTGAAACTGTTCTATCTTGGTTATGTCACTTCTTGTTTTACATAAGCCATTGTAATGTTGCTGAATAAAAAGCCTCAGAGTCACTTCTGGGACCAAGGTAGAAGCAGACAAAGACTATAATCTACAGCAGTTGATTACAGGAAATTAATTTCCTCGCAAGAAGCAGAGAACCTACTGCAGCAACTCTGTCACTATCTGACAAACCAAAGGCGGGCTTTCTCCTTTAAGTACAGTCATCATGCCAGGGTGTGCCAATTAGCTCAGCTGCAGACCTGTACTAAGTGACAACTTTCTACTTGAAGAACAGTCTTTTATCATGGCGTCTCAAAAGCTAAAAAGAGAATTTTATTTAAATGTTACCTAACTCATTTTTTTTCCTACTTGATGGAATGCCTTCACTTGAAATCCATTTTCACAATTATCTCACATTTTCAGGAGTGGGGGAGAGAATGCACATATAGTTCTAATCATTTAGCTCATAAAAAATGTGAGGATGTTAGTGGAATGCAGGATTTATATTTTCTGGTGCAAGGCTATATACACTTCTGCTTAGGAACTGGTGTAATGTACACATTATCTTATCCAAAATTATTAAATTTAAGCCTCAAATATGTCTGATAGTTTCAAAACCCTTCTGCATTGTTGGGAGCAATCTTATTTTGGAAAGTTAATTGGACAATTGGGACTATGACTGGAAGACTTCCTGCCTGAAGACCGGCTATGACACATCCAGACCTGAGGACTTGACTCTTTATTTTCACCTCTGGGAATAACAAAAACCCCAATGGTCACACGTGTGGTGATGCTCCGGGGCAGAACTACACTGGGACCTTTATCTGTGTGATTCCTGATTGTTCTAGGATGTAGAACATGCTGCCCTCTGAGTGACCTGTGACATTTGTTACTCCTGAGTGACCTATTATAATTGTTACTCCTGATATACCGAGATTCCTGTCCTCTGATTGACCTGTAACATTACTGGTTCTGGAGGTAGTGAATAGAAGATATGACAAGCTCTGCTCTGTTGTCTTTGTTACCCAAAGTATCAAAGATCAGGCTGAAGCTCAGCTTCTCTCTAAGTTTAATTTCTGTCTATTTATTAATTATTTTGCCATGTGCTGTCAGACTCCCAGGAGAACTAGAACTTAACTGCAAAGATTCTAGTAACATTCCCTTCCCTTGTTCCCTGCACTGCACATCATACATTAATAACATGAGCTAGAAATAGAATGAGGTTGCAAAGACAAGAGGAAGACCTGAAATTCTTCAGTTTTGCTAAGCATTTGCTAAATATTTCTTGTTTGGGGAATATATTGTTTTTTTGTAGTACTACATAAAATGTTACATAAGTCACCTAAGACCTAAAACTATCTGCATAAACTCCATATATGTTCTGAATGTAATGTTTAAAAAATAAAAGACAAGCTTTGAAAAGCTAAAATCAAGACCTCAGAAAGAAATCTAGTTCCCCCATTTTATCATTGTTTCAATTCACATTACATTTTTAATAATCACCATAGCTAGTATTATTGTAGATCTATTTGCAATATGTGGTTGCTTCCAGATATAATTGATTAATTAATGTTTATTTATGCTTCAAACCTGAAAGCCAAGTGATATTTCATATATATATATATATATATATTTGTTTTTGTTTTTATTTCCTTAAAACAAGGTCTCCCTTTACAGTTCAGGCTGGTCCTGAATTCACTCTGTAGCAAAGGCTAGCCATGAATTCTGATTCCTAAGTGCTGGGGTTACAGACATGAGCCACCACACCTCGTTTAATATATACACTTTTTTTTTGAGACAGGGTCTCACTTTGTAGTTCAGGCTGGCCCTGAGCTCAGCCTCCAACTCACATCACAGCAATCCTCCTGACTTTGCCTCCTGAGTGCCGGGATTACAGGCATGAGCCACCACGTCCGGCACTGTGGTATGTGGTACTGATTGCTGCTGGGCATGAGTCCCCACGCCCAGTATTGTATGTGTATTGTATGTGTATTGTATTACCGGGATTGAACCCGGGTCCTTGTGCTTGCACAACAGGTGCAGGAACCACTGAGTTAAATCCCCAGTTCAAAATATACATGTTTTAACAGGACATTTTTTACATTCATGCAATGACAAGATTACAGAAATTTAACTATGTTATGAATTATAAATGCTTTTTATTAATTGTTAAAGCTTTATTTTTATGATCACTGAAAAATCTCTGATGACATTTTATATTAATTTGAATGCTGAAGATAGTATAAATGGCTAAGAAGGCTAAATGTGATAATGTAAAAAAAAAAAAGGATTTGACCAGAGACATCGACAAGTAATTTCTGGGTTTCATCAATTTCAGAAGGCTGCATTGTTTTTATATTACATAGTACACTAATCTGACATTTTTTAATATTTCAAAAAATCCATGACATAGTTTTCTCAGCTGCACTAAAAGCTGAATAAATGAACTGAAGTTTTCTTTTTCTCTTGTACTTTTTCTCCCTTTATTTATTCAGGTATATGTTAAAGACATTTTAAAAAACAAGTGAAGGAGGACAAAGAAGGCGGGATGGAAAGAATGGAACACACACAAATTAACTCTGAGCGGTCAAACATGCCCCCGAGTTGAGGTAACAGTAAGGCAGGATAGTGAGTTCCTCATACTGGACCCCGGCATAAAGATCGGCATCAGGCAAATGGAAACAGGACTGATGACTGTCACTGAAAAACCCAATACATTTTAACCACCAAGTTTAATTAGAAATAGATGTGTATTTAATTTTGGTCGTGGCACACGTGATGTATTTGAAGATTAGGTGTCACTAAGTGGAAATTTTTTAAAATTAGTATGTGAAATATAAAATTTAGGCCCAAGTATATCCTGTTTCAGTGACTCATGAAGTAAAATGTCATGTATAAATGATGCATTATATAAAGTTCTGATACAACTCTAGTGAAGTATTACTGCATGTATCACATCCCCCCAGGCAATTCTAGTGAAGTGTATCCAGTCTCTGCACTCCTCAGAGTGAGCTGCAATTGTGGATGCTGCTTGCTGTACACATGGAGAGAGCAGCACAAATACCTTCCTAGTAAAAGAAAGGATTCTGATTTGTATTGGCAGATTAGCTAGTATCCCACCCTGGCTGGTCTATGCTGTACTGCTAAAGAGAAATTATCTTGAGTCATATAAAAATACATAGTTAATATATACATGTAACCAAACTTCGTTTTCTTACAGATATTTTTCAGTTTGATAAAAATTCCATTTATTCTTAGTACTTATTCCACTTGATTCTTAGTACTGTTTTCTATGCTGTAGTTCTGATTCTTATACACCATGATTTCAAGTTTTACCTATTTCATCTTCCAGCAGGTTAGCTGTTTCTGTTTTATGATTTACTACTTTGATCCATGTTTTATATTTTTATTTTATTTTCCATTTTGATTTTATTTTAGTATATGGTGTGAGATATGGATATAGATTTAATCTTCTGCATGTGGATAACCAGTTTTTCCAGTACTATTTTTTAAAGGGCTATCTTTCCTCCAGTGAATATTTTTGCTTTTTTGTCAAATTAAAAAGCTTCTGGCTGGGTATGGTGTAATCCTAGCACTTGGGAGGCAGAGGCTGGAGGATTGCTACAAGTTTGGTGCCATCCTGTACTACCTAGTAAATTCAGGGCCAGCCAAAAACAAAAACAAAAACAAAAACAAACAAACAAAAAAACCAAAAAACAAAAAACAACAAAACAAAACAAAACCCAAAACCCAAAACAACCCAAATCATTTTACAGGGATACATACCCATGAAAAGAAAACTAACACAATGAGAAAAAATTTTACCAGCTATTTCTCAGACAGAGAATAAATATCTAGAATACATCAAGAACTCAGAAAAATTAAAATCCCCTAAAATAAGAGACCCAATAAAAAAACTAGTAAGTGAAATTGATATACACTTCTCAGAAGTATAAATGGATGATATGCATATGAAGAAACACTAAATATTGCTGGTTAATACAGAATTGCAAATTAAAACAACACTGGAATCCATCTTTTCCCAGAAAGAGTGGTTATTATCAAAGAATCAAATAATAACAAGTGATGCCAAGGCTGCAGGGTATCCATATGGAGGAATACTTCAGCATTGTTGGTGGCCATGTAAACTAGTATAACCACTACAGAAAAAATACAGTGACTAAAACAAAACAAAACAAAACAGAAAAACCCTAAAATTAAATCTTCCATTTGACTCAGCTATTCCTCTTCTAGATATCTTTCCCAAAGAGAAAGAAATCATTTAACAGGGGTACATTTATACCCATATTTATAGTAGCACAAGTTACAATAGCTAAATTTTGGACGTTGTCTACATGGTTTTCCACCCATGAATGGATAAAGAAAATGTGGTATTTACTCACAACAGAATAATACTTTGCCATAAATATAAATTTGAGTGGTTTATAAGAAACTGGATACACACTGAGGCCACAATGTGAAGTAAAATAAATCAGACATACAAGCTTAAATATTGCATGGCTTCTCTTATATGAGAAACACAGAAGATGAAGAGCCAAGTAAAAGATAAAGGGAAACAGGGAGATAGATCTTTTTCAAGTGGGAAGAGGATCCAGGGGTGAAGGAAGCTGGGAGGAAAGGAACAAATAAAGGAATTAAAATGTGTCATATACATGTACCAACCCCACAGACAGAATGTAAATATTATGTGCCATACACATGTATGAACACGAAACATTTTTTTTAATTGAAAATAATTTTATGATAACATTATGAGAAGGAGAGGGCCGCCTATGGAGGGTGAGTCAGATGTGCCTAGCAGGAGTTCTGATGGTGCTGGCAAGGACAGAGAGCCCTTGCAAAAATCATGAGTTCTTTCCTGTTCATAGTCACGTCCTACACACTCAGCCAAATGACACTGGAAACTTCCAGAGCCTCATGTGCTGATAACAGGAAGTGATTTTAGATCCACCTCAATTCCTTGCCTTTCTTCTTTTCCTCTTCTTCTCTCTTCTTCCCCTCCCCCCTCCCAATATCTGGCAAACTCTGACACTTTATAGAAGCTTTCCACATGATTTCCTTCGGTTTAGTCGATTTATCAAGAATCCTGTATGCTAGCTCTAGGAGTTTTCCTTATGTAATTAATATAGTGTAAGTATAAGGTTTTATGTCTTAGGACAGTTAACATATTCCCATATTATACTCTAAGATAATTTATTTTTACCAGATAATAAATCCATACAAAAATGTTGAAAAAATACAAAGGATATATTTCAATGCTTTGTCACTTGAAAAGATTAATCAACTGAAATTGTTAATCTGCATAAAAATTAAAATGTTTGATCATTAAAATTACAACTTGCCTTAAATTGGTTGAAATAGTTATCTAAACTCCATGACAGTAATGTGACTATTTTAGCAGAAGTTGTTTATTTTATGTTGACATAATTATTTTAAAATTAACTTTCTAAATTTATTTACATGTAAAATTATATGCTTTACTAAAACAAATATTTGTTTTCTAAGTTAAAATTTTGGTTATGCAGATGGTGATATTAAGCTTTGCCTCTGCTTTGTACAAGCCAGTTCTCACTGTCTGATTTTATCCAGTCATACTTCCAGGGTCACAAGTAGGAGCTATACAGTCCACAATGACCCTGCAGGACAAGTCACAGATGGTGCAGCAAACTATGCACTTTGAAAGGTAAATATTTGAGCATCAGTGGATTTTTCCAGAAAGGCTTCACTTTGTAATGGAAAATATTGGGCATTCTTGATTATTTTTTTCTGAGATTAAAGATCAGTATTGGGTGGGGAAGTTAGCTCAGTGGTTCCATCACCTATCTTGCAAGTGCAAGGACCTGGGTTTGATCCCCTGAGAACCACATACAATACTGGGCGTGGAGACTCACACCCAGCAGCAACCAGTACCACCCAGCAGCAACCAGTACTGCATACCACAGTGCTGGGCATGGTGGCTCAGGCCTATACTCCCAGCACTCGGGAGGCAAAGGCAGGAGGATTGCTGTGATGTGAGGTGGAGGCTGAGCTCAGGGCCAGCCTGAACTACAAAGCGAGACCCTGTCTCAAAAGAAGAGAAAAAAAGATCAGTATTAAAAAATACTGATCTTAAAAACCTTCCTAAATTACATCTGTACAGAACTGGTGGAGAATGCTATTTGAAATCCTAATTCTGATGACAAAATGAGATTTGGTGGGTGAAGGAACCTTACATTTCCACTGATGAGTTTGCCAAGGCAATAACATGTCATGACACGTTCAAATTGTCACTTTCATGAAATTATTTGTACACTTGAATAAGCTGTTCCTCCATGTAATCTTTTCATATTTATGTTGTTTCCAAAGTTAGCTTTCAGGGTGTGACTGTGATTTTTCAAAGCCTGTATGTTTTATTCAATATATACCATGAGTATGTAGATACATCATTAATCGTGACACTGTCAGCTCAAGGATAAAGCTTGAGTGTCACTGTACATCAATGACAATGAAAATTTGGGCTTTGAACTTTTACCAAAAAAGTCATAAGAAATTGCAAGGTTTATAAAACTAAAGCAAACTAATGGTAAAAGAAAATGTGAACTATAAATCTGAGAACAAGAAAGACATACAGAGAGACCACAGGACTCCATAATGCTTTACACATAGCATTCCGCTAACTGGAACTGTTGGATATTTTGCTTACAAACGATTAGTAAGTTGCATTTATGGAATGTTCTGTGTGTCTTTGACCAATGTTTCCAGTCTTATCATACATTCAACTTAATCATTTTCACATTTCAGTATTCACCATTTGGGAAAAAGATTTTCCTAAAATTATCTCATTAGACCAGAATTCTATCCTCTGTCACAATAAATGTGGAAGTTATTATAATTCTAGGGGAGGCTTGAAAATGGTTTTACATTTACAGAAGAAGATTTGGCTTTTCCAATACCTAGTTTCATTAATACTGTGAAAAGAAAATTGGACTGCAGGCTCCTGGGGTGTTTGTGAATTGAGATTAGCACACTTTGTCCCTCCTACCTCCAGAACCACCAAAAGATGATTATTTTCCCCATATTTCTGCTTTCTTACAACACAGGCAAAAGTAGGGAATTAGGATGCAAGTGCTCACAAGAAAGCATATTTATATTCCACACTGATAGCAAAGCAGGATACAATGACATGTATATGTATCATTTTGACTAATGATGCCATTTTATGAGGAGCTCCATGTTTCAAATCCCTCTTATACTCTCTTCTCTGGAGCTTCTCCTTTACCCCGTCCATCTTAAAGTTCACTCCCGCAACTCAAAACAAGAGGTTTAAGAGAAGACATGTTTGACACATCTTAGGCTTTCTCTAATATGCTGGAGATTCTGAAAGAATTTGCAAGCTAATAAATCTTTGCCATTGGCTTGGCAGCTGAGTCTAGCATTTTCCCTCTGCTGAGCAGACAAAGAAACAGATACATTGTCTCTCATCTCTGAGAGGAGCCACAGCAACAGGTATTTACAGAATCTTGTCCTTCAGTTATTCTATATTTTGCAAAGTATGTGTCCACATATCCATTATCTGAAGTTTTCCACAATTCTTACTTTTTTATTTTTTTGAGACAGGGTCTCTTTGTAGTTCAGGCTGGCCCTGAGCTCACTATGTAGTCCTGGCAAGCCTTGAACTCATAGCATTCCTCCTGTGTCTGCTTCCTTGGTCCTGGGATTACAGGAGCGAGCCATGACGCTGGGCATTGTTATCTATGGCTACTGAGGATCAAACTAGGGACCTTGCATTTGCAAGGCAGGTGCTGGAACCACTGAGCTAAATCCCTGGCCCTCTCATGTAGTAATTGTATCCACTGGGTTTTATGTGATCCCTTGAAAGCATGGTGGTATTTACTAAAATATCAATGCACCTACTGCTGGTACCTTGCTGCATGCCTTTTCTGTTTTATCTGCTACTTTGTCCTTCCAAGTTTGCTCTCAGCTACCTGTTCAAATGTATTTTCAACTTTTTTGAAAGGAAATTACAGCTATTACATTTCTGTCCCTATGTCCATGTCCCCACATACCAAAATATGGTTTTACCTCTATGCCTTGTTTGTACTTCCTTCTTTCTAGTCTAAGTAATATCTGTCCCTCCCCTTAACTTATCCGTCTTTTATGAAGTTTGCTCTAAAACTTCTCCCATCTCTGTCAACAAATATACTGTGTTATAGTTATATTCCAGCAACAGATTGGAACATCAGATAATCGAACAAGTTTGACAAATACCCTTATCGACCCTGAAATATAACAAGAGAAAAGAAACATACAACAGAGAATCACACAGTCAAACCTCAAGTAAGAGCGAGGAGGAAATGTGCTGGGCACATAAAGGAATGTAGCAGGTTTTGATTCAGACTGCAGAGCCAGAAAATCCTTTCAATTTGATATGATGAGACCCAGAAAATGAATAGCAAGTACTCAAGTGAAAAGTGGGTAGAGAAATCTAATAAAATAGAAGTAAAATAGTTTGTGGGCTGATCTTGAGGAAAGAGTTTGTTTTCAGGGACTGGCTGAGTGTCACAGTGGCTAGACATGGTGGGTTGAGGGGCGATGAGAGGAAATTTGAAGGTGGACATGAATCTGGTCAACAGATCCCAGATGGAATGGAGCCATTGGTGAAAAGACTTCCTAAATAACAAAGTGATAGGCAGATTACTAACAAAATGAAAATGGAAGTCAAAAGGATGTAGAGAATATTTATAGTGCCTCTGACAAGCCAAGAGTGAATGCCTCTAACATGCAAGGAAAATACATCACTTGATATGGAGCAACACAAAAATCCAACTATAAATGGGCAAAAATACACATAGTCAGGGAAAGAGAGATACGAACACTGGTAAGACCATAACTCTTTCAATTGTTTTTAGAAAATCATCTAACAGCATCTGTAAAATTTAAAATTAAAAAAATTTCAACCATGCAGCACCCAATTTAGTGTGTATTCTATACTGTAATGTAATCTTACAGAAATGTTAACATTGCTGTTCAGTGTTTTCTCTCTTTTTCATGCTAGATTGTAAGATCTTTGGCAGTTTCCTGTGTCTCTTTCCTGTCATCAGTTTCTCTTCCTTCCATTGAAAATGGAACACACTTGCTTCAAGGTGTGCTTGCTGACTGACTGCAGCAAAAGATTTTTGCATACTGACAAATAGTTAGCAGTGAGTTTGGGTGAATGTTACTAGTAAGAAAGTAAGATCTTCAGGGACCTCTGCTTTTAAAATTTTAAAAGGTGCTAAGCAAGTGGGGAAAATACTGACATTAATATGGAATACTTATTTTATAAAATACTTTGCCTCAATGCTTCCTTAATCCTCACTCTATGCAATCTCTCCCATAAAAGAGGTAAGCATGTTGTTTATATCATTAAATCTCAGATCACTTCTCCTGTGCTTCACAGAATTGGGATCAACATGCATTCATGTAAATACCACATCTAATTTCCTATGCTTCCAAGAGATATGCTGCTTGATCCCAATGACTGAAGTCATGAAGTTATTTAAAGTTAAACTATTCAGCAGTCTTCAGTTCGATTCATCTGGGTGATTCATATATCTCCTCATCATATGATATCCACAGAGCTGCAAATGGTTGATCGCTAACTTTGAACTCATTTTGTCAGTTCAGCAGAGCAGCTGTAGACCTATCTAGGGTACTTTGTATTCCTGTTGCTATTGGAATGAGGGAGTGGAGCACAGTCTCATCAGTCAGACCAAACTTCCCATAGCTGTCAAGCAGAAGAAAACTCATATAGGCAATAACTGTAGAAATAAGTTACAAAGCTAAGGAGCCTGGAGAGTCTATGTGTTTTTCATCAAAATGTATTACATTCCAGAAAATGCAAGATGAAGTATGTATTGAGATGTAGATGATACTCATTATTACTGATTTCTACTCAGCTTCATTTCTTGATAGCAAAATAGCTTCCCTTCCTGGGAGCTCACTGACTACACAGCCAGAAATACAGAGACATAGAAATCATTTCTTTAAAGACACATTTCACTTTTTTTACATAAGTGAAGTAGAAATTGGAGTAATCTATCTTATACAAAACTACAGGATTCATTCCAAGGAAACTTCTTGTCCTGGAGTCAGAAATGTGGAAGAAGGTTAAAATAAAATTGGCACCATGATGATGGCCGGAATGAGTACTGTGTGTAGAGGAGTATTTTTGTGTATAGTGTGTACATGTGATATAGGAAAGCTAGGCTTTTGAAGAGGCCCATGGAAGGTTTCAAAATACTTGGCCTTAAATTACTTAAGTATGCTGCACTAAGAAAATCCTCTTCCTAATATCCTACCAAATATTACATGCACTTACTCTTATCAGATATTTATACAATATAGATACGATGATTTCTGATTTTCCACAACACCTAATTTTTTTCTTTTACTTAGTTAACAATTTTGTTTTCACTCATTATTATTATTACATGGTAGGCTTTGTGCTGTGAGTTACATACACATTATCTTTTCCTAACATGTTACAGCTTTGTGGTAAAGGTGACATCATTACTGTATAGGTCTGAAGGAAGTTAGCTCACTTAGGCTTCCTAAGTGCACAGCTAAAATTTAAATGCAGGTCTGTTCATGACTGTCTTGTGTTATTATCTCCTATGTTGTCACTGTGTTATATAAAAACATTAACCATTTTAGGTGTCTTTATAAACTCCCTGTTTTGCTCCAGGTCCCCTGTCACTTATCTGTCCTTTGCTCTAAGAGTTCACACTCAGAGAATCTTAGAAAAGCAATGCAGAATGGAAAAAGGATACTGCATCAGGTAACTGGTTTTAGTTCAGGAACCAGACTTGCTGACCTACAGTTGGTAATCCATTATCCTCTGCTATCCTCAGAAATGTGATGGTGACACTTACACTGGTCACTGCCCAAGTCACTCCAAGGATTAGATCAGGCAGGAGAATATATGTGTAAATATTCTGAAAAGGATGGTCTGATTATGTGCCCTGTGTCTTTTACACAAGCGGTACTGAATCAGCAGTTGTCCCAACGATGAGACAGTTCTGCCACACACCATGTGTGGGATGGCTCAGTCATTTGTGGCAGGGACCACCTAGGCCAGAATCTCTGTAGGGTACTTGTGTCTGAGAACTTCCCCTTTGTGAATTCTGGTGGCATCAGCAGCCCTTTCTATCTCAGGGCATGTTGGTCCAGGCCAGATCCCGAAGTGTGCTTCTTGTGCAGCGTGTTTCTGTTGGGAAGTGTCTGACTACTGGTGCTCTCTGTTTCTATGGCTGGGATGAGTTAAATTACTCTCTCTTTTAAAATTTTATTATAGGGGCTTGTGGTTTTCGGTATCATGAAATCAATCATCTAACACTTTTCTGGTAATACAGGATGATATAGTTTAATATCTTAGAAGAAATAATTCTTTTGATTAGATTTCAGAGCTGCTTTCTAAAATTGTTGATTCACTTTGCCCTCTTTCTGTCTCTGCTCTGGAACTGCATGGCATTGCCAGGCTTACATCCAGCTGGGAGTTTTCTACTGTACAGCTGTTTGCTGGGCAGGAAAAATGTGGCCTCATCCAGATGCTAGCTCAGCATCTGTGAAGACAGAGGCATTCTGGGTAATGGGGAGTGACCCAATACTCCTGTTTGGGAACTGGGTCTACTTACTTTGGGTCACCATTTTTATATTCTTAACATAGAGCGGTTGCTCTCAACTTTCTATTGTTAGCATATGATCATATTCTTTTATGATTTAAGTGTAATAGCTAAGGTTAGATTAGGTTAGAAAGGTTAGATTTCTCCCTGTGAGCCCATTGGTAGGAAACCTAGGAAGCCCAGAATTAGGTAATACTGAGGACAAGATATCCATCTTGGAACAGTGGTTTTGTGTGCAGGCATGCCCAGAAGTCTGTTGCCCTGGGTATTCTCAAGCATTTTAGGAAGAAGAGTGAGGGGCTTCAGGAGAAGGCAGCAAAGCATTCCTGCATGCTTCAGAAGTTCTGCTGGTCTCGTTTCTGTCAGTTTCACAATGACATGGGTATTTAATGTTATTCATGTCATTCTGCAGATGCAAAAGTCAAATTACATGGTGGTTTCGTTATTTGCTTCTGACTACATAGCAGTTGACTGAATATGAATTGGAACTCAGAAACCCTCCTATTCCAAGTGTACTCAGTGAAACGAAAGATTTTAGTATGTTTACAGGTGTGGTAGCATTTATAGTTTTCTTTTCCCCAGATTTGTTTTCTCTTCCTTATTTGAATCTAATTAGTAAATGCTGGGTATACTGTCCTCTTTAGCACATTGTTTATTAACCTGGAAAATTAATAAACTCTTCTGTCTTTTTTGTTTTGATAACAGCCAGGCTTGTTCCGACAGCGTGTGGACAGGGAAGGAGCCAGGGAGTATGACAGTGATCTCATCAGCACTCAGTGCATGAGGGGAGACCTGCTAGTTAGAGCTGGATGTGGCACTTGCTGCCTTCTGGCGCACAGGTGCTAACTGGGGAAACATATTGGCTCCTCGTGGAGACAGCACGGCCTTGGGGTGGAACTCTGTCTATGTTGGCTTCTCTCTGATAGCATCTGAGGAGGTGTAATTAATAAGGAATCAAAAAACACCATGGGAAACCACTTTGGTTATCAAAACAGGTATCTGATGCAAATTACAAGAGAATTCATCCTGAATTTCAGGTTTTCACAGAGACAGACTTACCCTATATTTTTCTGAACCTACACTATATTTCTCCTTTCAAGGCTGGTGAAATACTTTACAGCATGGAAAAGACACATCTCATTATGTCTTTGCAAAGCGCAACAGGACACATGTCACGCTTTAGGAAGGCTTCTGTGGCTTCACAGCATTTTCTAGTGCAGGTGAGATATGAAACAGGTTATTAATGCCATAGAGCTGGATATATGGTGGCCACCCCAGAATTCACTCCATACTTCTGTAACAGACTGTGCTGTTACTTTAAGAAAGTTCTATATCAACAGCCATCAATTTTCTATATAATTTTCAGTAAAATTCTTAGTGTCACCCAACAAATCCATTGATGTTAATTATTGTAAATAACTAATCATCTTTATGGACATTTTAACAGAGCCCATTTTCTAACACAAAGGAGCTGTGCTTGGATTTCCCCTCATATCACATTTATGTCCTTAGGAGGAATCTCATGATGTGCAACAGAAATGTACCCACTGCTCCAAAACCAGTGCTAGGAGCTGCAGCTCCTCTACTCGTTATGGGATTCATGGTAATCATCCCTTATGTGAGCAGTGTAGACCACTCTGCTAAGCACCGTGTGTATCCCTTCTTCCAAGTCTCAAAAGAGCAATATTCTTCCCACTAGACTAGAAAATTGAGCATCAAAAATAATAATTTCCCCAAGACCAGGATAGAGCTCATTTTGGATTACTTCTATTTGATTTCAAAGTGCAAGATATAACTAACACTTCCTGTCTCATATAACAAGTCTTACAAAATGATGTAAAGAGCTATCTAAAGTATAATGGAAATACATTTATCCCATTATATTGTTTAAAAAATTAAAAATCTCAAAGGGGTCAAAATAGATTGGATTAAGTAAAAAAAAATTGTGTCTTCTGAAAACAAACAAACCCAAACAACATCTGTTGCTTGTTATTTTGTTTTCTGCTACTCTCCTAGTAGGAAGTGATTTTGGTCAGTGCAAATTTGTTGCTGAGAAATTTGAATCCAGGTTCTCCAAATTATTGAAGATCTTCCTCCTGTTGTTAGGTCTCTAGTCTTGGTTTCATCACAGCATTTCCTCTAGGGAATTCTTTCTCTGCTCTCTCCTTGGGTGTATTAATATCTGTAAAATCCTTTTGCTGGTCTTATTACCTGAGGCTACTTAAATCAAAGGCTAGGAGTCCTCTGTCTATAATGTTGCTATCAGTATGGCCGGGCCTGTTATCTCTCAACTTCTTTAGAAATGGAAGGAGCCTAACTTTAGTGGGCTTCTAGCTCAAACACCTAGATTACCTCTGTGATCTTGAAGATGAAGCAAAACCTTACTTTTGTTTTGGATCAAGCCATTTAGCACACACAACTGAGATAAAATCCCTCTATTTTAGCCCTTTATTATATAATGCAAACATACTGATAACAGTACAAATAAATACATAAATAATAAGTAAGTAGAAAAATAAATAAATTTTTTAAAAGGGCAGTATTTTCTATTTTCTGGTACCTGAATGTGTAGAACATGGGGAGAGTTCTAAACTCCCTCACATTGGAATGGTCTTGAGTAAATCTTCCTTGCATGTTTTCTTTGTTCAATATAATCCTAATTCTAATTATCCGTTTGGAAAACAGAGGAAAAGTAATAGCACGACCATGGATAAGGGTGAAGCTGAGTGGCAAGGTAGCAGCCCAACACTACCACCAAAAATAAAATGCCAACTGAGTGGGACTCAGAACGGTGTGTCCAATTTTGACATTCTGTTGTAGGCATTTCTATAATACAGCTTCAAGCAAGAAGAGGTAGTCCTGACCCCTCCCCTCATGGAACTGTTTACCTTTAAACCAAGAAGATTGGGAAAATAGCAAAATCTATATGGTATGTGCCCAGGTTGACTTTCTGCTGCAAGACCCAAAGTTCTTATGAGATTTGCTAAACAAGGAAACAAAGCAGCTGAGCCTATTAAATGTGTCTGTAACACAATCAAGGTGGTTCCTGAGGAGAAGAAAATAGTTGAGAACGTGTTGAAGAAAAAACTACAGAATCAGATAACAAAATTAAAAAAAAAATTTTAATCAAAAGGGTACTACTTCTCTATTTTAACTTAACCAAATTTCATTTATTTTTATGTTAGTGTTCTGAAGAAATATATATGTTTGTGAATATATACATATACAGCCTCCTGCATCAGGAAAGCCAGCTCCTGGGTCTGCGGCCTAGCTCCAGCCCCACCTTGAGCGATGGGCTGGGCCTGCAGGGCCGACTCCAGCCTGGTGTTCAGGAGCTGCTCTGATGTCCTTGGAAATGGAACACTCCTTAGTGCTTTCTGGCTGCAGCTCAAAATTTTCCATTTTAACAGCAATGTATTGGCTATTATGGGCTAATTAAACTCACTTTTGAATAATTACATTGTAAATACCCCAAATTCAAATGCAAGACAAAATTATCCTGTAATCAAGCTTTAAAAATATGATCTAATAAGTGATATAGTCCTTTAAATGGTCGCAATTAGGTAGTGAATGAAAAGAGGCACCTTGCTCAACATCCATATCTTTATTCCTAATGTAGTTAATAAGATCAGTCCAATAGAAATCCTCTGATCTCTCCTTAAAATAACACACTGGAAAACCACTCAAAATTACATGGTAATTGCAGCAAATTCCCCTAATGAATAGTAACACATGGAAAGGACCTTTTGCCAGCCATCACATTTAAATTTATGCCATGAAATTATTTAAATGTACATCTCAAAATTAATCCTCTAATTGTGTGGTGCCTAAATTGTAGAGGAACAACCTTGTGCATTCCAAGAAACTTAAAGGCTCCCTTTTCTAAACTAGAGAGCTCAGTGACATTCTCATATTACGCTAAGGAACGAGTGCTCTCCAAATCTCCTTAGCATCAAAAGATAGTGTTGTGACAGTGTAACATGTGCAAAGGACAAAGAACAGTGCTGAGCACAGACTAAAACCTCACTCGATATGATTTTAACTGTCATCATTACCCGCAGATCTGAACCCTGATCCATCTGGCCCAACCAATGTGCTGTAAATGTCTGTCCTTCCTGTGGCTGTCATGATCACCTCTTTCCATAGGCTCAGCTAATGCTTGAGATGCCACAAAATGGATGATCCTTCTCAGTTCTGGTCATTCAATGGAGTCTTCCTTTTTCTAGTGTGCCAAAGGTTTAATTGATTTGCAAGTGGCCCACTCTCTCATTATTCACCCCCCCTCTTTAGCACAAAGCAAACTGACATATTATTTCTAAGCCTGCTAAACCTAAGAGGAAATGATTTTCCTGAAAGTATCACCAGAAAACAGGAAGCTTGATGTGTTCTTTTGCGTAACAAATGATAAATGCGAGTTATTCATCAGGAAGCTATCACACCAGGCAGTCATTATTTTCATTTAAGGAATATCTCAAATACCAACCTAAGAATTACTCTTTCTAAACTTCTTTAGGGGTTTGGAGAGTGTTCGATTGAAAGGAGACAAACTAAGACGTACTGTTAGGATTAAAGACTGTGGAAACTTAATTGGTTTTGCCATGTTGCTATTTTGTCAGTTTAATAAATGAATACAAAGTTTATCTTTCAAAGAAATTTGTATGACAAAGACTTCTGTTCGTGTGAAGAAAGGAGTCTGGAAAATATGTCTAGTATATAATACAAAGAGTAATAACAGGAAACACTTGTATCACATTTATGATGGTGCTGTTCTCCAACATGTTTCCCATATATTCATTCATTCCAACAATGACATCTCTGGGCTGAGTAAGAAGCATAGAAGGCAATTTTTTTGAGAGAGAGAAAGTGTGAAGAAAGGGTCATTTATCTGACACGTGTTCAGGCTACACTGGGCATTTTAAAACAATGGTAGCCTCTGACACTGTGAGCAATAACTGCTTCAGATTTCTACCTGTTGACAAAGAAATGGGGTTTGGTTAGCTTGTCTGGCCTGCACAGCCACGCTTTCAAATTCTAAAACACTGTTTGGCTGAAAGCGAAGTTATCATCCCAGGTAACAGTGCAGGACGGTGGGCTGGAATCCGGTGTAATTGAGTTCCATGTGCTGCCCCCAGGGGGTTGTCCCTGATCTAGTTTCAAAGCACACGGTTCCCATCAGGAGGCCTGAGTGGTTTTGCCAGTTGCCCACCGATTTTCAGCTAGGAAAAGGAACAGCGTTATGTAAAGGGGAAAAAATAGCTCAAATATTATTTTTATGTAACTGAATCAGGAAAAACGATGCTCTCCTTTATGCCTCACACTGCAATAAGGCCATTAAATATATTAATTTTAATTACTGAGTCACCTCTGAAAAATAAATGATATTTTAATGTCAGAAGTGAGGAACTTGAATATCAGAAAAAAAATGACCAAGATATCACAGCATCTAGGGTAGAACAAAGACTATAGGTTTTGTTAGAAAGTAACTCAAGTGTATACCTGTATTTCCCTCCCAGGGCTTAGAACTACGGTGACTGTGCAGCAGGACTTAGTGACATTTGATTCAGTGATGAAACTGATAACTGAGGACACTGCTTCTCTTTTCATCATGAATTCTTAGTGGAACCACATGGTACTTTAAATTTATCAAACACTTGACTAAAGCTATACTTTACTAGTACTCAAGAAGATGCTGGGTTTTCTTTTCTTGTTTATTAATTAATAGCCTTGGGAAGGCGCCTAACATACAAATATGCTGCATTTGCAGAGAAAAAGCCATTTTTTGAAGGAGATGCAGAGTGTGAATGATTAGAAAGTTTTCCTCCTATGCAAATGGGAGACAGCTGGCATGAAACACTCAGATTGTTCAGACACTGAGCTTATAAAAGTAACTGTGTATCTCTTGACAAAGCCTCTGTATTGGCTTGCTTCCGGAGTAACAAATATGCCAAGGAGGTATATGCTTTTGTGAATATTTATTTCAATGTTACTCTTCTAAATAATTCCCAATATTTGTTACCAGAAATAATTAACAGGATATATCTAAGAGTATCCAAATAACTACACAAGCAATTAAAAGTGTTGCCCATATTTATTTTATATATTTATTCAATATATAACTTTGATAAATTTAAATTACCACAAATAATCTAGCAGAAAAGATATTTAAGAAAACTAGAATGTTCATGAGCAAAGACATGCAGGAAGAGTAAAATGCATCCTGTGTGATTCTCTGTAAGAAACCATATTCCAAATCAAGCATGATAAAAAATCAGTATCTATTGCTAAATAATGGTTGAAAAAAATACAAAATTGTGTAAACTAAGAATTTTATAGAAACTATCATATATGTTGAACCAATTCTTCCAAAGAACAAGACTGCACGCAACACTGAAAAAGAGCACAGAAAAAGGAAAATACAAACAACTGGACAGAAAAAGCTAATGGAGACTGGTGTGAATCATACAGTGCAGTGAATGCTGAAAGAGTCCATTCACAGCACACACTATCAAGACCAGTAGGGAGGGCCGGGGAGTTAGCTCAGTGGTCCCGGTGCCTGTCTTGCAAGTGCAAGGAGCCGGGTTCGATTCTCTGGCAACCACATACAATACTGGGTGTGGAGACTCACGCCCAGCAGCAACCAGTACCACATACCACAGTGCTGGGCGTGGTGGCTCACGCCTGTAATCCCAGCACTCGGGAGGCAGAGGCAGGAGGATTGCTGTGATGTGAGTTGGAGGTTGAGCTCAGGGCCAGCCTGAACTACAAAAGCAAGATCCTGTCTCAAAAAAACCTAAAAAAAAAAAAAAAAAAAAAAAAAAAAAAAAAAAAAAAAAAAAAAAAAAAAAAAAAAAAGACAGTAGGGAGATGATCACAAGACACTAATGGTGAAGGTGAAGGATTCACTTAAGTAGGAATTGATGAACTGAAACAATGTAAGGAGTAAGGAAGGGATCCCTGTAGGGGAAAAGGAAATGTTTAACCAGGACTTGGTGGGAGAGTGTTTAAGCAGGTGTCCTGAGACAGGGTCAGCAGATGTGTGTCTCCTGTCTTGGCCACAGACTTTGGCGCAATGGGAGGAAATTAGATTTAGGGAAGAACACCAAGCAGGGAGGAAGAGAAGAAGGGTTTCTGCTGCACCGAGTTTTCCTTCATGTGGAGGAATGAAAGCTATACAGGAATGACCTCGGAGCTGGAAAGTAAACATTTTTATAAGATAGTGGTAAATACAGTAAAGAGTTAGGGACAGTAAAATCATCTAGAAAGATGATCGGTAAGCTGCTACTCACTTACACTGTGCTATGATATTTAACAGAGACAGAAGTCCTGTGAATAAAAAGGAAGAGAGGAAGACAAGATGGTTCACCCTCCTTCCTTTCTCTCTCCTGCTCCCTCTCTCTGTCTCATTTTTTTTTTCCCTTACTGTCTCTTTCTTACAGAGAAATGTAAGTGACTAGCCTCCAAGGAATGGTTAATGAGACCTCTAAGCAGTGGCTAGAATAATTGGGCCATTTAGCTCAAGAAGAAAGAAAATGTGACAATTTAAGTGCAATTACAGTCCTCACACTGGGTTTACTAAGTACTTAAAGTAAGCACCCTGTGTACAGAAGATGTCCTCTGCTCAGACAGAAGAGGAGGGTTTTAGCTCAGCCAGAGGGAAATCAGCAGGGACTGTGACTAGTAAGAACCTACACTGCTTTGATCACTGAACACAACATAAAATGCTAGACAAGCTGATTACCCTCAAAAACCATCAATTGCGAAAACAAAATCAACCATCTACACAGATGTATGCAAGATCCGACACTGTTACCAGAAATAGTTCAGGCAAGAGAATCTCAGAGAAAATGAGATTAAAAAATAAGTCTTCATGTGGGAAATTAACATCAGAAAGACATGTGCCTAGGAGATATGGAGAAAGAAAATTTGTGGATAGAAAATAGATATAGCATTGGTACAACAACAACAACAACAATAATAATAATAATAATAATAATAATAATAATGGCATGGATCTCTTCTCTGTTTTTGGACTAGTATAAAGTATGCTAAGGTTACCTAAGAGAACAAGGGCAGGATCAAGGCCAGGGGCTCTAAGAGGTGTCATGGGTGATTGTAGTTGTCACACAACTGAGAGTTCTGACTGTAGAGACACGTGAGGTGGAGAATTGAGTGGATGATGACCGATCCAGTTACTCAGCACAACACACACTTTCTGGGGCTAAAAGTCTTGGCTATGGAGTGGAGCCTAAGGAGGAGGAGGAGACCTGCCCGGCTCCATCTTCTGCACCTGTTCTTCCTGAAAGGTGACTGTTAAACCCCTGCTCTCAGCACTTAGCAGCTGCTCCAGAGATGCCTGGACCAAACAGCTCCAGCAGGGGAATGTGAGAGTCCCAAATAGATGAAGACTATGGGTTCTGAGACAGCTTTTATCCCACTATCAGAATAAGAGGTTTACTTTATAAGAGATGCAAATGAGGTATTCTACTGTAATACGATGTTCTCCTGGGTCTCGGGTCTGAGCTAGCAGATCATGGTTAACCCATATCTACTAGTCATTCTGTGTGTGAATACATAATGCAGCATTACTAAATTTTAAGAACTGCCACTTTACAAATAAAAATAATGGAAATACCCCTAATACTTGGTGTTATGAACATCAAGAATTAAACCCAGATGATTTATTTGTGTTTTAGGGCCCATAATTTCCAATTAATGGCACAAGGGCTGGATGGAAGAACTATGTATGTGGTAATCACATCAGAGGAGATTTAAAGACATCATAAAGAAGGAGGAGAAATTATGCATCATCTCCAAGTAAAATGCATCCATCAGCTTGAATTTTAGGGAAACATGGAATAACTCAAGTCTTTCTCTATTTAATCTACTAAGGACTCTACCTGCTGTTTGTTTTACTGCTGCCATAATACCCTCATTTCCAAAACTCAGAAATATATCACTTAAGATAATTTGCTGGCAGAGTGAAATGGTGCAGATGTTTTGTCAGTAGAAAGGTCAGATAATTTTGCACAAGGCACTGCAATTTTTGAGCCTTACAATTTTAATATAAGTGACCCAAGGGAAAGCCCATTATAATACTGCTATATACAAAAATTACACTGTGTGCTAATGGAAAGTGAACAGCAAGGTGGCAGCCCGGTATGCTGTCCTCCTGTGTTTTGTTGAAATATATATACCTGGTGGGCTTTTCAGTAACATTTGAAAAATGCACGGTAGGCAATGTATCAATGTATCAAAGCTAGGCCCCTTATCCCTCCAGGCACGTTTGTGTGAGGAGCTACCTTCCCCACCCAGCCGAGGAATACAGCATGCAATAATGATTTATAGCAAAGCCAAGGAAGTAAGAAAAAAAGTGGACTAACCTAACCCACCTGAGCTCGGCTCACACGGGTCAATATCCTCATCATCGCTGGGACATTCTGCGGAGGCCACGAGGATGTCATCTGTGGTCTGCAAAAGAATCGTAGTTGGCAGATTAGTTGCAAAGCTCCTAACAGACCCTCTTTTCTTTCTCACGGTCAAGCAAAACACACTGTTTGCTCCGATCTTCAAGGTGAAGAGCAAAACACAGTGTTTTCCTTCTTTAAGACCAAGAGCTCAACTTTATGAATTTATTTTAGCTCCCCCGTGGCAGGATCTTTATGAACACTCGGTTACACTTTATTTTACATGCAGGCGTTGAAATGGTGAGGGCCCTCTTGAAGACACCCACCCGATCAACTGCAGAGAGAAGCTGCACAGAGTATCACACAGATGTTTAAAACAACCTGGTGGAAACAGATGACTTGCAATTTATTACATCCCTGGAGGGTAACAAAGTATGCATCAGTGACTTTATGTAGTACTTGTGCTTGGCTTCCTAAAAGCAGAACAGCCATAACCTTTTACATTCACTAGCAAGTAGTGTTTGATAAATCTTTGGAATGTAGCGTGTCATTACTAGGAGACATAGATTAAGTAGAGTCAGATGTAGCTCTCATGCAAAAGGGGGAAGCAAAAAGCATCCACTAAAGGCACTTTTCCCTTGTGTTCAGCTTTCCACTAGTATCTGTTCATGTTCACAGAGCAGCCTTGCTTCCCTAGTCCTTTCCATCACTAAAGTTTCATAATAAATGAACAGGGTATTTGGATTTATAGAGGAGGAGAGGTGACCTCTTCCTCTATGACATGCTCACTGCTTCATTGTGCTACAGCAGAAAATGACAATTATTACTACAATAAAGAGCGGAGTATGTAAGTCCTGAGTCCAATAAGCAATGCTTTGACAAGCACAAAGGTTATTCTTTACTGCCTCTTATAAGGAGCAAGAAACTTGGTATAATTATTGCTCAACATTTCTTAAGGTTTGCATCACATTTGGCTCATACTAGAATCAAACAGGATCCAAGATCCAAGATGAAAAGTCACATCATATGTGCAAAGATCTAAGGAGATGTGGATTTCTTAGAGGATATTCAGAATGGTAGCACCGATAGTCTTCATTAGAAAGTGGAATTAAAATAATATGAACCCTACTTCAAAGAAGAACCTCCATAGGATTCACTTTCTCTCAAGAGCATCCAAAGTTGCCAGAGACCAAAGTATAAATCACTATGTTTTAAGAAGGTGGTGGCATTTTAAAAAATTGGATCTAAGGGATGATGCAACTTTCTGGCACATAGGAGGCTTAGACATATTTTAAGCACAGGATTTTTAAGAATATGGAATTTGTTCCGATGCAAATGCTTCCCAATATGCAGCTGTCAAAAATCCAAGTCTTTCAATAGCAATTTGAGGCAGGGTTGTATTATTCTGTTCTAATTCTCCACAGATAGTTTCCAGATTCATTCATTACACTGCTGTTCCTTGAAAAGGGACAGCAGTTCAAATCCTTGGTTTCTCCAGAATTGCAACTGTTCATAGGGAAAAGTATCAGCAAGTGGCATAATCGTCATGCATATCTCTTGTCAAAGAAGGATTAAAGGAAGAAATGCTCTGCCTGTCCCTGCTCACACCTCTGGAGTAGATCATATCTGGTATGACTTGATCATGACAACTTACTGGGTCATGTAGCTTTGCAGAGCAGCTGCTCCAGTCCATCCCCGAGCACAATATCAGCTTTCTGTTTTAGGGCCAACTTCTAATGGGAAGCTACTTTCATTCTCAACCAAAGTAGATACTCCTTTCAATGAAACTTAAATTTCATTAAATTAAAACTAAATTATTAAACTCAACAGACAATTCAACTCACTTTTTCTTAAAGAATTTTAACATATTGATGCAGTCAAGAAAGTGTTGTAGTAATCATGATATAGGGAGGATGCTGTGAATAAATGCTTATTTTAGGATATTTTGTCTTAAAACAGGATTTTCTATGCAGTTCAGGGTGGCCCTGGACTCACTATGTATCCCAGGCTGGCCTTGAACTCATGGCAATCCTCCTGCCTCAGGCTTATAATGGGTGTGCTCTACCATGCTTGATCCAGAATAAATGCTTTAAAACAGTTGTCATTTCTACAAATATAGGGTCACCTTCCCCCTCCTACACCTGGGGGACATTTGGTAATGGGTAAAGATATTTGGGGCTGTCACAGTGGGGTGGATGTTTTACTCTTGGCATCTGGATAAACAAGGGCCAGGATTTATCTCAATAGTTCTGATGCCTGCCTTGAAATTGACAAGTCCTGAGTTTGATCCATGATACAAGAGAAAACAAAACAGGACAACATCATATACAAACAACAGCTCTAACAGCAAAGCTTTCTGCCCTAATATGTAAATATTTCAAAAGCAAGCAACCCTGCTGTAAAAATTTAAGAAACTATTGATGCTTTATTTTTCTTCTCTGAAAAAAGAGAGATGTGTATGAAGGATCAAATTAGGACATTCAAATGATCTAGAATAGGAGCCTGAGCACTCTACCATTGATTTACATCCCTAGTCCTGCACTATAATTTTAAATAATGTTTTAAACTGAAAGTTGTATGTATGCATCCTTCTTAACTTACAAGCTCATGTTAGTATTTGTGTCAAAATCCAGTAGCGACCTTAATATTTTGTTGAACTGAGCTGTCATTTTCTTATCATTGACCATTAACTTAGACAAAAAATTATGATTATAAATAAATAGAGCCACTCCTTAAAATATAATCATGGGCCACACATTTAAATCCTTGTAGTAGCAGAAACTATACAAATATGATCCTTTTGTAAAATTATATTTTAATTTTTAATGTATTTTTTCTGGTATAATACATACTCACTCTTGATTTTCTTGCTATTAGTCTTTCTTCAGAAATTAAAAACTAGAAACAGTCTTGTGAATAAAAGATTTCAAATCAATAGATGTCTTGGTTAAAATCCTTATGGTCTGAAAACTTGTGAAGTGGCTCAAGTGTTAGGAAAAAAACTCCCATTTCATTTTAGAGACAGATTTAACTGAATGATTTTCTAGCTAAATCTATGTAATTTAAATTTAATTCACTCTGTTTGGAGCTGCCACTGGAAGACTTACTGTTGAGAGAATGGTTGGAAAAATTCAAATATGTCACATTAATCAATTCTATTCTTTAGTATATTTTCCCCTGATGTTTATAACCTTTGGCAGAAAAGAGACAACCTGCTGTAAGAGACAGAACAGTGACAGAGCAACAACATTATTTTACCTAACAATCCATTTAGATAAGTGTCTATAGTTGTGCATTTAGCCACTCGCAGGTCAGAGTACCATGTTGGTCTTCCCTGATGTGGAGTGGTGAGGACAAGCACGTGGCCAGCAGCAGTTCTTGTTTGAAACATTTACTAAAATGAAATTTCTAAACCTTTAGGAAAAAGTGATTTGGACAGAAGTGAAGAAATAAAGCACTGACACTTACTCTATTGAGCACAATGTGAGGGGATGAACACGTGGTACTGGGGGAACCATAGAATGAAGGACAAAGGACGCTCTTAATGTATAGAAGTTAGAGCAATTTAATTAGTACTCAAGGGTGTTTGACGGAGCAGAAACACTGATGTCTTTTTGTTCTTTTTTTCTCCTCACAGCAAGACTTTTTTCTTCTCCCATCATTACTGTTAGACCTTCTACACCCATTTGCTGTTACTTTAAAAATACAGCGTGGTTGCATATCTGTGTGTAAAAGGACATTATAAGAGGATGAATAGTTTTATATATAACATCAGGTTCCTGTGAAGAGCAGCAGTTCTAGAATTTATTCCTGGTGATACATAGCTGGACTCAAGACTGAGGCAATCCAAAGAAGACACCTACAGAAAAAGTTATCCAGAAAGAAAAATTTGCTTTAGGAGGAAAAGAGTAACTTTCAATTGTGTGATAAGATGTCCACCATGAATTTATTTTCATAAAAATATCCTTAATTTATTTGAAAACTTCTATTGAAATTATTTTTAAATTGTACTAGTTTGTCTTGCCATATATCTAAATAGCTATGGTCCTCACTTAAATAATGGGATCTTGCCTAATCTTTTATGGCACTAACTGATATTCAGACTGATAAGCTAAGACAGTGCCAGCTGAAGTGTGGTTGTTTGGTTAACTGAGGGGTATTTGTCTTTGCTGCTACTTTTCTCTGTGTGCAGCCTGTTTGGAAGAAAGAGGGCAGCTATGTCTGGCTTAGTTTATGTATCTGGAGAATTTTCACTACATGAGATTCCTTGAAAAGAAATCTGGGGACTCAGAATTAGTGTCACAAGTTCCTCATGAAAAGTCCAATCCGTTATACTGATAACTTATCTATGAAGTTTCTAGAAGACTACTGAGAAATCACAGTTGTTACTTAAAGGAACAATGGGAGAAAAAAGAACTCAACTGTAACCTTTAATGAAATAAAAGTAATAAAGAATCATGTCAAATAGGCAATTTTACTTAACAACATTCCTATAAAAAGAGTAAAAGGACCTTATATGGCTGTTATGGTAGTTTTCATTGTTTAATTCCTTATAGATTATTTTCCTGCATAGTAGAGACCATATAATGGTGCCAGTCTAATGACACACTGTTTAATAAAAGTAAGAAGAATACACTGAGATACACTATGTACAAGGTGAATTTTCTCCAGAGCTCGAATAACAAAGATAGTAAGGACCAATTAATCAATACATAGAAAATATATTATTTATACATAATATTTTCTGTTGGGCATCAAGTATCCTCAAAGAATAAATTGTGGCTACTACCTCAATAACATATTGTTCTCACTTTGTTCTAAAGCAGATGAAGAAAATATTCATCGGTACAAGTAAACAGTCAATTCAAGTAGTTTATTTTTCCTGGATATATAACAATGCCCCCATATCTATTATTTTATTTAATATTCATCAACAGCATCCTTGTCCAGAATGCAAAAGACAGTGCTAGTATTATGATGGTTTTAGTTAAGTGTCAGCTCAAAAAAAGAAGTAGCCATCTGCATACTTAGGGACCCAGTTTGGAGGTGTGGGCATAACATTCATAACTATTGAGGGCAAAGCTGAAATATCCCTGAAAACAGCTAGCTTTTACATTTCTTTAAAGTTCTTCCCTAGTTGATGGCGTAGGCCATTAGAAAAGTAAGAGTATAACAGCTGTCTGTTTGGAAGAAAGATGGACTGGTAAACCCATTCATTTCCCCCCAGATTTGCTCATCTGTTGAAACATGCTGTGATTTCAGAAGAGTCAAACTGGGTTTGAGCAGGAAAAACTCATGGTGGTAAAGAAATCATAATGCCGTACTCATTGAACACTCATTTTTATGTATATGTGAAGCCAGGAAAAACACAATGGAAAAAAATAGAAATATGGAGATAACATTGCAGAGGAATGCATCTTAAGGAAGTGAAAGGAGAAAGAACAAAACCGGATTCCTGCTTGGTTAAAGAAGAACATTGTTTCAGCTAATTTATGCAAAATGGTAAAGATTCGAAAAAGAAACATGATGTCAAGAAACTTGACACTAAATTTGTTTTTAAAGAAGACAAGAGTGCCTCTTTTATTATTGCTTTAAACTACTGATGACCTCTATGCTCCTATTGCATTTCCATTTTTAGCTAAGGCAAATAGGAGGACCAGCCAAGAGAAAAGGTTACAGTGGAGTTTAAACTTTCAGGAAGACATCTGAATAATCTATCTACCTGGATTCTTAATGAGAATTCAGGGACATACAACCTGCGAATACTGCTGATAGTAGAACACAGGCACTGAAAACGGATGAACAAATACAAGAACGTTGGGATGACCAAATATGTTCCCCTTCCATTTTCATTGTTTTTGGACAGCCCTTTCTGCAATGATCTTGCCCACTTCCAAATTAAATACTGGCAGATGTTTACAAATGTAAATCAAGGCTTCCAGCTGTGTCAGTATGAATCTGTAGTCCAACTGTTGTGACTAAATGGATTAATTAGTCACACAGGTTGAATTGAAAATCCTTACTGCTAATGGGGCCAAAAGAGATCTTAAAATAACAACATCCCAACGATGGTTTCAAAAATCATAGTTCCAAAATCCAGGCTGTCCTTGTTGGCATGTAGTAGATTAGGAAATGCAATCACATTTTACTCGATCAGTAACATACCCTCTTTTCCTGAGCCAGACCTTAGTCATCATTAGTCTAAGCTCCTAATTTTACATATTGCAATGATAGAAAATTAAATGATTTTGAAAACCATAAATGTACTGCTAATTAATGGCAATATATGAAATTATCCAGACATTCAGTAGATTGTAATGGTCTCTAACTCTAGATGACTTCTATCCATCCATCCATGTAACCATCTGTCTATTTCTCCATCCATCCATCCCAAACCATTCTGTTCTCCAAAGCTTTGATGTGTTTGACAAAGATACATGATAAATTTAACATAAGTGAAGATATGGTAGAAAGATAGTAGGCACTGACTTTAGATACAAAACCACAAAGTTCATTAGAAGGAGCAGGCATACAATGGAGATACACACATAGTCATTCCACTGTTTCATGTGGGAGCAGGCACATGAACATTGAGAAGAGAAAAATTAACACTACTACTCCTATTTTATCATTCTGATTATAAAAATCTCCTATTTTGACATAGATAATATTTTTAGTAAAGTAAAACTAGACAGTTTTCATTTATTTGTGTCAATCTTTTCCTAAATTATTTATTTGTAAGGATCTTAAATGCCATGGTTGTAGTCTTTAAACATAAAGCCATACCTACATTGTTAGAGACAAATCATACATTGTTTAATAGATTTCTGGCTTTTAATATCCTTGAATATTGAAGATTACAGATTGGCTACAAAATAAAGAACAAATTATATTCTTTTTCTCATTTGAATACCCATCCAACTTTCAATGTCTTTATTACTGTCTTAACAACTTATTAACTCTCTTCAAAGTGAGATGTATGTGCTAGTGAGAAATTTATACTTGTCTCTGCCACACAGTCATCATTAAGGCTAAGATATTTAATTGCATTTTGGGACTAGACAGAAATGGTCATTTGTTAGTAATACTGTTTTATTATCTCCAGGAACAACTGAGACCTGAATTCTTGCTAAAGATAGTCTCATTTTCCTAACAGTTCTGGTACTGGAAGTTCAAAAGCAAAGGGCCACAAATAGTCAGTGTTCTAAAATGATTTATGCTTCAGAGAATTATCATGCTCATGACAGAGCTTCAACCTAGTGCTACTTGAGAAATTCTACTCCACATCATTTTTAGAGGATGACCAGCAAGAAATATGGATGTGGCTGGAAATAAGAGTAACCTAGGTAACAAGAAGTTTATTTTCTTGATTTTACTTTGATCCATGAATTGAATACATACAATGTTCTATACAGTGTTTCCCAAATAATCCAGTATCTTAGTGATACCCCAGTGATTAAGAGTAAATGACATTTATCTCAGACATCAAATCTTTGCTGGCTCTAATTAACCTGGAACTCTAAGCTTCTATATATCCTGACTTCGCTCCATATGGTTCCTGTTCATGTTCATTACTATATATTTGGGACGCACCACTGGAACATTTTAGCTTAATTCCTCTTGTGTGGATCAGTAATGGAAAAGACACTGGCTCAAAATTCAAGTCTTACCTACGTTCTTATTAGAAATACTCATTCTCTTGGATGGATTTCTGTGTTCTAATAGTACATACAAGTGTGTGTGCATATACACATACACACATGTGTAGTCATTTATATATGTGAATCATAACTTCTCTGCCTCTCATGGATGCTATGGGAATAAAACTTGATTTGTGTGAAAACTCCTTCAGAAGTACAAGAGTATTCACAATGCAGGGTTTGTATTATTATTACAACCATAGGGAATGAATTTTGCTCCTTGCATAAAAATATAAAATTCTAGGTGATTGGTTACAGTGAGTAGTCAAGAAAATATTTAAGAATAAATTTCATTTTTATATCCTGTAATGTTCTTGTCTTCTCAAACAAACAGGATCTGTGATTCTCGCTTCTACTGGCACCCTTGTGTAAATGCTCCTCTGAGGCTGCTTGCTTTTACCTGCAGAGAGAACTCATTTGGTATTGCTTATTTAGGGCAGATACACAAATCTCAGTGGTACCCTATAAGATAGGCAGTGCCAGCTCACGCCCTACAGCTATCTTCTCCAGGTCAAATCTCCTGCAAAGCTGAGCTCACAGCCTTGGGGAACACAAGCTCCAAGTTCTGTTCACTACATATGGCAAAATATTTATCTCTGAATCCACACTTTCCTGATGCTTCATACTCTAGTGTATGTATAGAATGTAAATGAAAAGACAAGAAAAAAAAAAGAAATTACTCAGTGACATCATTCAATAAAGGAGGGAAAAGAGAGGAAGGTGAGGAGAGGAGAGGAGAGAAGAGGGGAGGAGAGGAGAGGGGTGGAAGGGAGATGAGAAAAGAATGAGGAAGAGAGAGAGAGAGAGGGAGAGAGAGAGGGAGGGAGGGAGAGACAGACAGAGAGACAAATACTGAGATTGTTTAATGTAATTCCTGAAGCACACCATTCCTCTGTTGGGTCTTCCAACTGGATTCATATCATGGTAATACATGCTTACCGGGCAATAAGCAATATTTTCTTAGTATGTTAGAATAGTAGAAATATTTGTGTTCCCATGCTATCTTGAAATCTAAAGATCTGGGAATACTTTTAATATATTTTCCCGCTAATACTTCTGTAGAGTACAATTTATGGGAATGTTTTATGGCCACAGTACAAGAGTTGATATAAAATGTCATCACCACTCCCAAATGGCTTATGTACATATCTGGAATATAAAATCATTTTATGTGAAAATAATTAAGATTGGAAACTTTTGGAAACAGAATGAGTACAGTCAAGAGTGTCTATACTAGACTTTAGGTCAAAGATCTTAAAGTATTGAAGAACTATTATCATGGCATGTGAATTTGCCAGAACATTGGTGATATGCAAAAGGTTTATTGTTCATCATTAGTCTCAGAACTGCTCATCACACAGTTCATTAAATTTCAATATAAGACTGAGCAGGTATGGACTATTTCCTAGGAATATAACTCTTACTAGTGAACAATCAGAACTGTGGCAAAATCACACTTTTTCAAGGATATTTTATCTGCCTTATAACATCTCTAGAAGTGACAAAGACATTTTATAACTGGTTTCCGCATTGTATGCCAGGGCTGGAAATTTATGGTAGAGAAATTAAAAAAAGTGATTTCCTCTTTAACTGGAAGAGAATGGCTGAAAGTTGGAAAGAAGGAGAAGCTGAAAATGTCTTGTTGTGAGTCAGTCAGTCAGGTGACTTTTATGAAGCCATCTTGTCCTTCACCACAGCAATAAGAAAAGGTCTACTTTGTAGAAAGAATGGAGGAAAAATAGTTGACTATCATTCTAGGATTTTTGTACAGAACATTCCTCCACCCTTCCTATCACCTGCCTATTCTACTATAAAATTCTTATGTCATAAGCACTGTTATTTAATCACAGAAATTATGCCTTTATAATGTTTTCCTTCAGAATTTAACAATAAGTGTACTTTTTATCTTCTGCCTGGAATAAACTGTCTGATGATATAGCCTGGCTGAGGCCAGCCATCAACTTCAAAATATCAGAGAAACTTAGAATAAACTACACTCAGCATGTTTATTTCCAAGGGTTCTGCCTCACATTCACTCGGTTGTTAATGTGTTCATCCATTCATCGTCACTCGGTGAACAGAATGGATAGAGAGAAAGTTACTCAGGGCAAGAGCAGGAAGTTTAATTTTCGGAGTGAATATTTACAGTATTGTGATGGGGTGTGCAGCTCAATATCTTTGTGGCTGAAAGGTGGTGTCCGCGCTTTAGGAATCACTAGATGGGACCTTTCACACGTGCCTTCACGTTTCAGTGACTGACACTGCTCATTCAAAGTTGCCGCCCCTGTGACTCATTCCCAACAAGAGGCAAATATTTGCCAATGAATCAGAAGTGAAGCCAAATTAACCAAAAAAATTCGAGTGATTCTGTAAGGAAAATAAGTGTGACATCACAGATCACTTTATCATGGTTGATAAAAAGGATGTACCTTAAAATTTTCCAAAAAATATTTCCCACTGTGTGTGGTTGACAGTGGCAGAGGTGCTCTATGCCCTCTGATACGGACTCATTATCTGACTTCAAAGAATAATCAATTCAAAAAGCAAGAAGCATGATCATGGTAATTTCTTGGTAAAATGTGACTGCTACCACATGTTAAGTAATAGGTGCTCTTTCATTTTTTTGATCAAGAAATGGTATGGATATTTACTTCTTCCTTTTGGCCTTTGTTTTAATTCCTTTGGTTCCTTTCTACTTTATTTGTGGTAGTCCACTCCCAGCAAGCCATTTCAGGAGGGAAGAACACTCACATACCAGGAGAAGTTCCAAGAACCAATGCTGTTGGACTCTAATCAACATACTGTAACATCTTGGGGCCACCTACAAAATTGGGGGTGG